>JAQGAE010003797.1:0-13915 GCA_034696685.1 Julus scandinavius
TAGACATTTTCACGTCATTTTTTGGTCATTTTTTTGGTCAAAAATGACGTCTAAATGACGAACTTTGCTACTTGGGTGCTATAGGTATAAATCGTCTGCACCCAAACCAACCTTTAAGAAACATACCTGTTTTTTACCTAAAATCTAGTTTAGTTGTATACCAATTCAAGACATAAAATATACTTACAAATTTTAGTAAGGGTGTATATCAGATTGGATAATGCTTTTAAAACACTACACCACAATATACCTGTACTGCAATGAAGCATTAAAATATATGCTACACTACAATACACTACATCACATTTCATTTCTACTGAAAGTTGCCATCCGTACCTAATGCATTTGTAAAATACAGGATACCCAATTTTACAAATTGATGCTCAAAATTCGAAATGAATCAACACTGTAGGTTTGAACAGGTCTCTCCATCAACAAATTTACAATTTTAGTAAGAAACATATACGCTAAGCTATTTTTTCAGCTATTACAACAATGGGGAGTCAGATGCTTTTCCAATGATTGGAACTAGTTTGATATACTGTGCAGCATAAAACACCGAGGAGCAATTTTGTGTAGACATACTCAGACTTACAACAATGTACTACATCAATTGGAACCTTCACGACCAACAGCCGGTTTTTATTCTGAAGTTTTATATCAACAATTGTTGAGCAACAAAGTTTTTGTTTCAAATACATGACTAAAGAGTATTATACGTATTTTTTATCAACTGCACCCCAATTAATTTGGTTCCAAAATAGAGGACATTGCAAAATTAATATTGTGTGGCGCTATCAAATATTGACAAACACAGCAGTTTGCATAAGCGGCAATTTATAGCTTGTTATTCTTAAACGGTTAAGAGAAAAATAATTTGCTTCAGTTTTCTGTAAGCAGATCATGCGAGCAGTAGTCAACACGTATGGAATTTGAGCATCTTTAAATTCAGCAAAATCAGTGGTTCACAGACATTGAATTAGAACATAGCCATTCATCTTTCTTATTCTATTGACCTTCATGTATTATTTAAAAGCCATTCAATTAACATTGAATGGTCTCAATATAATCCAATTCTATCAATAACATCCGTAATAGATCCCAGTAGTTTGAAAGGTGGGGCTAGGAGAATTGCCTCGTGTTCAAGTCCATGGGAAATTTTCGCGGAACTTAGCACCAAAGTAAAACGCTTTGAGGATTTTTTAGTCATTGTATCTATAATTAAGACTAATAAACCATATTCTATTTCGGGAATGCAATAAAACTTTATAATGGCATATACCATTTTTAACTCGATTGTTATAAGATTACCCGTAAAATATTGAAAAGAAATATGAAACTTCGGCACGTGTTCAAATGTTCAACTTAAATTCTAGATTTGTTACAGAATATAGATATTAAATTTAATGAATGCGAAATAAAAAATTAGAAAAGCTAGTAACGATAAAACGTCCTTCACGTTTTATTTAAGCAACTGTTACATATATTTTTTATCACTCTATTAATCGAATAATCTGAATAAATGCTGTATACACTGCGTGCGACCCTTTGCGTGTTTTTTGTTTGTGGAGAAATTCAACACCTTATAAGGATCCTTATTTAAATGTCTTAAATGCACAAAACGTTTAAGTCATCATTGTTAGATTGAATTTTTACTAGATCAGAAGAATCGCCAGGTAGGCCATTTTAACGTCTATCGCATCCAAAAAAAGACACATGTTAAGCATCCGTCTTGGCACAAAGCTCGGCCAAAGTATTTGAGTGATTATGTCTACTCCTTGAGTGGTCTTTTAGCGTCAATATATGGGCAACAAGATGTGAATTAAGAGAAAGAGTAAAACGTTCACGTCTGGAATTCAACATGTCCCAATTTAGAGAGTGGAGGATTTCTGTCACACTAGCAGAATGTTGATAACTGCCATTAACAAATCTGGCTGCCCTACGCTGGACCATCTCTATATCCTGAATATGAACCATCCTGTGAGGGTTCCAAACAGGAGCACAATATTCCAACACAGGGCGAACCAAAGTTGCGTACCCAGTTTCCTTTACATTTTCGCACATTTATGGGAAAACAAGGCACACCTGCAAAGATAACTCAAAGGGAAACAGGGGGATTTAAGGATTTAAGGATTAACGAGGAGCCAGGCGGGTAGGACAGACAGAAGCGTAGGTAAGGAAAGAGAGTAATTAGAGAGGAGGGTAGAGGTCCCAAGGGAGAAAAGGGGTAAGGCCAAAAGGGACAGAGACCGACGAAGGAGGATAGTATATAAAGGGAAGAAGTAAGAAAGAAAGTTAGTTAGCTTGCAATATCTAAACACGAGGGTAGTCATCATCCATGCGCCTTTCTTGTTTTTCGTATTTTGTAATGCGCTCAATACATATATGTATATCTACTCTGTAAACCAAAAGACGCATTTCCTACTCACGTGGCAGTGTGGAATCAAGTAAAATAAAGATCAGCCTTACCAGGTTTCATTTCCGAGTCCGGCCTGTTATCCTTCCGAATTTCAGATCCAAATCCACTACCGACTTTTGTATACCAGGGAATCCGTCCGTGGAGACCTTTCGCCCTGAAAAAGAGTAAGTCATCGTACGCACGATTAGTAACGTCGAAGCTCAACCATGCCGAATCAACTCGACCTGCCCGCCGAAGATGCGGGACAGGGTGGTGTTACAGAGATACATGAACCCAACCGGAAAGCCGGTGATCATCGGCCCGGCCCGCGAACGCGGCAGGTCACCTACGGATTGCGCTCCTTAGGGGAACGGGACGTACACCCGGGCGGGCCGTCTAACATTCTCAAATTACGCGTTGAATGAATCTAAGACGCTGCATTAACAAATTTTGTGAAATGGTGATCCCAAGAAAGGTTTTTTGTTATATAAACTCCCAAATATTTGACAGGATCAACGACAGTGAGCTGAACACCATTTCCATCAATTTATTTTTACAATATATTTGCCATATATTGTAAATATATTCTGACTATTCATTTCCAAACTATGTTTTTATAATATGTCACATATTTTATATATATTATTTTCCATATGGGCAGATGATCGACACCCCCAAGATGTCCACACCATCCAAAACTTAGATGTCTGCAGACATCTAAGTCCTTGACCCCATGGGGTCAAGGAAGATATACTTCATAGAAACCAATGAGAGTAGTGAGAGGGATGACGTCAAGCCACCTTTTCAACAAAAAGCAATTGGGAATTGGTTTTCTCTCTCTTTTTCTGAAATTGCTGTTTGTGAGTGAACCGAACTTGCTGTTCAGTTCACTTTATTTTTGTATTAATTGTAAAGGACGCTAGGTCCTACACAGTAAAAACGTAGTCTTATTTTAAGACTGATTTCTTGACTTAAAACTCATTTTAAGTTACGATGCACGTCTTTAGAAAAAAGATGACTGAATTCAGTCATCTAAAACGACATTTTGACTTGCAATTTGTCGTTATCCATAAACATAAAAATAATTAAGTCATGTTAACTGTCTTAGTTGAAGATATATGCAGTTGCCAAAATGCATGTGTGACCCTTTGTCTCACGTGTACCACATTCATACCCTTATTACAGCATAATGGGTGTATATGATTATGCATAGTAGATAACTATGTGACAATGTGTGACATATAAAGGTTCTGGCATTAGGATTACGTCAGATTTTGTTTGTTGGCTTAACTTTATACATCAACGGATTACACACACTATGCTCGGAATCATGCACGAGGCTTAACGATAGTTAAGTCTGGTTAATTCCAACATGCTGAAAACAAGTAAGACATCCATTATATCATATGATTATCAGGTATACTAGGAAATGCATGAGTGTTAGTGTGATATAATTAAGGCACAGTGTGATTGGGTTAATTGCATCAAAATGCTCGGTAAAACCGATTGCATGCTCGAGATTTATTGAACGTTGTCTCGAATTTTAATGCAAAAGCAACTCGGTAAAATTGTTTATTACCCTAATATAATTCTAATATTAAGTGTAGGCAATCAAAATTTCGATATTTGTTAAAATTTTGTTTAAAATTCTTCGTTTTATATACACTTTCTTCAACCATCACTATCCTTTCTATGATGGATTTGCCAGTTCAGTTGTTAGCTCAGATGGTTAGGTCATTAGGTTGGTAGATCGTTGTAGTTTAAGTTGCAGGATCTCTACCCGCCGTCCGTCTTGTTTTTTAACGTTTAATTTAAAAACAAATTTAAGACATTTCGTTTAAGACACTAAAAAAGATCCATATAAGGTCTTGATTTTGTCTACAAGTGAAAAAACACTTTTAGTGTCTGACATTAAGGCATGACATTTTTACAGTGTAGTTTTCTCTATTTAAATAAATGGTAAAGGTGAAACCTTTCGTTTTCATTTATTTCTACTTTCCTGGTTGGAATACAAAAAAGTGGTGCATCAATTTTGCTAATGAGTAAAGTTAACTTTCAACTCTAGATCAAGTCTAGGAATACTAGACCAAGCTGATCAGTCACCTATCCTAAAACTGCAGATAGATTTGAAGACAAGAATCTGACTTTCTGACTAAATAGCTATTTATTTACAAGAAATTTAGAAATTAGTAAGATCATTAATGATTTTAAGTATCCTAAATTTTACAAAGCATTTGCCACTATTTTTTCAAAAACTGAATGTAGAACAGAAATGGATTTAAAGAACACGGAAAATCAATTCTCAGCATTTATAAGTGAAAACATTTATTTTATCCAACTATCAAGGTCTGTTCAATTCTCATTAAAATCATTTCAAAAAATAAAACTTCGTAAACGAATTAACCATATGACAAACGCACTATTACAAAAATAAATTTATCGTATATCTTATTTAATTCACAGAAGTGCAAGCGATGTACATTTCGAAATGCATGTAGTAAATAAGTCGGACACAGGACGTATTCAATTAGGAAAACATTCTGCAGCTTTTCAATGGCACGTATGATTTTTAGAATATTAGCAGCTGTTCTCGTGATATAAAACATGGAAAGAACTTTTCTCTAATTTTCTTGAAATGTTTTCCTTACCGAGTTGGTAAACAGATGTGTTTACATTCTGAATGCCTTCAAGGTTTCTACTACAGATGTTAGTTTCTCAATGATTTCATCTACATGATTGTTCAGAAAAGCTTTAGTAAGTGCCACAAATTTTGGACAATGTAGAAACTTAATTTCAGGACAATGGTGTCTACTGTAGTTAAAGTCTTGTACAGCATGATGCGTATATTTACTGAACGATTTTGATCGTTTACCAAAATTCACTGGTTGCAACAATTTACTTGCAATTTTCGTTTTGAGATCTTGTAACACTGCTTTTTACAGCACTTGCAGTTCGAAATTCGAATTTCAAAATGGCGCCGCAAAAATTTTGCGAGAAGGAAAGATGCCTAGTTTTTGCACTTTTGCATCAAAAACATATAGCTTCAGTATGATTCAGAAAAAATTAGAAAGGTGTTGAATGTCAATATCGAAGGGTCGCATCAGCCAGTTGAAGAACGAGACAGAAATGTCTGCGGAAAACAAGAAAACTAGGTGTAAGAAACGTTTGAATTGATGGCCACTTCGAAAGGTAATGGACTCAGATTTAAAGACACTCGCTCGCATGACTTCCTCAGTTAATCCGCCATCACAGCGCACCATGGCAGCCTCTGTGGGTGTCAGCCAATCCACAATAAGCAGACTCATTGACCATCGACTTGGAAAAAAACTTGTGAACAAAGCTAAAGTCCATGGTTTGACAAAAGTGCAAAAATGGAAGAGGTATTGCCACTCACAACCTCTTGGAAAGTTTTTGGCCAATTTGGACAAATTTATATGCACTGATGAGAAACTGTTTAATATTTATGACACAAACCAAAAAAAATCGCACCAGTACCTTAGAAAAGAACGGAGGCTAAACCGTGGGTGAAATGACCGAACTTCTCAAGATCAGTCATGGTTTGGGCCGGAAACTGCATGAAAGGCAGGACGCGCCTAATATTTTTGAAGCCAGGGGTAAAAATAAATGGAGTTTACCACATCAGTAATATTTTGATGCCATTTGAGGATGATTTAAACTGTCTATGACTAAATGGTGATGGAATACTGCAACAAGACTGCGCCATTCCATATGGCTAAAGTCCCACTCCAGCATCTTAACAATCGTGGGGTAAATTTCATCAAACCAGACATTTGGACTCCCAAATCATCGGACAACTCAGTGTTTGATTACTTTTTGTGGGACATTTTGTTGGGTTCTGTAAACGTGTTTTGCCATGTTTCATTTCTCTTACAAATTTATGTCAAAGACAAGCTGTCAGGAGACAGAATGTAGGTCAACTTCTTAGGGATTAAGATGCTCAAGTAGTCAGAGGCCAATGACCAAGATAGAAGATCCCAAGGGAGATGGACAATGCCAAGATGTCTACCTCCTGCAATTACACTGATGCTCGAGGCCAAGGAAGCTGTCATTCAGCACATTCAAGTAGGATGACGTCATGTCTTCCTTTCTACAAAACCAAATGACTTTGGTTTTTTCGGCCTATTTTACAGTAGATGTCTAATCTGAGCTGAACTTGCTGTTCATGTTGTGTTTACTGATTATTTTTATGTAAAGGTCGTCAAGTCCTAGATTTCTTTAAATGATAAATAAACAATAAAAAAAGGTAAACGTTTTACTGAAATTTATTGCTTTGTTCCTGGGAGGAACCCAAAGAAACTTTTACTTAACTTTGCGATTAAAGCAAAGTTAAGTCTTTTGGATCACATCCAGGGAAACTGGATGAATCTGAGCAGTTGTTTATTTTCTTCAACAAGGATCATCGAGTCAAGATAAGTGAAGGAAAGCTGAAGTCGTTGAAGCCAAACCTGGCTGAATAATAAATTCAACTCTAATCAACGGAAAACGTGATTTCTTTAAGCGTTGTGAATCCAGAACAATCTACTAGTGGGTGAAGCCATCCAACGGCCACACAAGGACATCCAGACTCCCCGAGATCTGTTGCCAGAATGATTCAACTTAGAAGAAAAATTTTAAATGTTGCTTTTAAAAATGAAGAGGACTTAAGCGTTTTTGTATGCCGGGTGGACGACGCCATTGCTGAGTGGGAAAATGTGGGAATAAACATATTGCCCTACGAACATGCCTTTAAATACATTAATTTGTTGCCAGATAAATATGAAATGGTTACGCATTCGCTGCACCATTTACCATTTGATGATCTAGTTCCAAAAAGGGTCGCCGATACTCTAATTGTTGAATTACAAAGACTGGAACTTCGAAAAAGTTCTAGTGAAGGCGCTTATGATGGAAACGGAGCACTGTTTACCAAAAACGCGATAAATTCATCAAAAACGGGAGCCATCTGTTTAAACTGCAACACAACTGGACATTACTCTTGGGACAGCAGTTTAAAAGCCAATCAAGAGAAAGGCGCGAGTTCTTTTATTTCACAAAGGAAAGGGAAAGAAGAAATGGAAACGGCCTGGACCATCTGCCAAAGATGTTTCTCCAGATCAAAGAAATGGAGAAAAGAAAAGTATTTGCATGCGCACTGAATTGTACAAGTTCAGAGAAAGACGGAGAGATGGAGTGGTACATCGATTCTGGTGCTACCGACCACATCTGCCATCCACGTGAGTGCTTCATTTCGTTTCATCCTCTCAATTCAAAAGATTTGAAATTAGGAGAGGGAAATTCTGTTGTGTTGGGGATTGCAGATGTCGATCTCAAAATCACCACCAGAGGAAAAATCGTGTGATCTGCCTCAGAGACACACTTTACGCTCCAAACTTCACCAAAAATCTATTAAGTAAAGGGAGAATAGTGAAATGCGGTATGAAAGTGTTAGTCGCGGGCCAAACCCTGAAGAATTTTGAAGATTTACCAGAAAAGCCAATTTTCAGTGTGAAACAGTCTGGCCGACTGTACTGTTTGCGCACGCGGGTGCCTAACTTTAACATTAAAAATGTTGTTGCAGATACCACAAAATGCACGGAACAGAACGAAAAATTGCCTGAACTAATTTGTATAAATTCCGAGTTTACCACAGATTCCAACGAAGATTCCAATGAAACCATGATATGGCACCGCAGATGTGGACATCTTAACGTTACTGGGATCTCGAAGATGATGAAGAACCAAAGTGTCTACGGGCTGGAATCAATGAAAATTAATAAAAACATTGAGTGTTTGATATGTAAAATTTTAAAAATTTTCAGATCCAGCCATCCTATAATAAGGAAAATCAAGACACAGCAACCTCTCGAATTGCTGCACATGGACGTTTGGGGACCGGCAAGAATAGTGTCCAATGGAGGAAATCGATACATATTGGTAATTGTGGATGATTATTCCAGGTACAGTTTTTCGTTCCCAATAAAAACTAAGGATGAAGTTTTCAAGACAATTTTAAACTTTATTAAACAAGAGGAAAATGTGTTGTCGTGTAGTTTTAAATCTGTGCGGACTGATAACGGTCTGGAGTTCTGCTCCAAGCGTCTTACTGAATTTTTTCAAAAGAAAGGTATTCAACATCAGAGGACAAACGTATACAGTCCACAAATGAACTGTGTTTCTGAAAGATTTAACAGAACTCTTGTGGAGGGAGTTTTATCAGTCCTGGAGGACTCCAAACTTCCTAAACATATGTGGGCAGAGCTGGTAGCTTCTTTCATGTATGTTCGAAACAGATATGGACACTCGAAAATAAACGGAGAAATACCAGTCACCAGGAATTAGGGTAAAGTACCTTCGATCAAGCATCAAGAAAACGCAAACTTGACTCCAAAGGTTGAAAAAAATATTGGTAGGGAACGCTTTCAGGTCGAAAGGCTACCGAGTATGGGATCATGTGACTGGGAAAGAAACTAAACTAAGCATGTTTAAGTTTATGAGATGGAAAACTTAGAAGAAAGACCCAAACTAGAAAACCGTGTGAGTGGTAATTAAGAAATGGAAGATGAAGACGATCTCATGAAGATGCAACCTTTATCACTTGATTCGGAAACCGCAAAGGAATTCGTTCCAGATTCACCTCCAAAGCTGTGGAGGAAAGTAGTTACCACTCACTGGAAAGGTGGTAACCATCATCCAAGTCAGAAGAAAACTGTCTACAAGGACGATGCAGGGAATGTGCTGCACGACGAGCAAAGTTTCAAAAATTGGCATGAAACAAACGGGTTTAGGTTTAAGCATGAATTATTCGATTGGGCGCCAAGTATGATATGATTGTGTCTCATGGAGAGAGGATTCCAATTGATCATCTCCTTACTGTAACAGCTAAATCTAGAAAAGGATAAAAAATACAGATGATACAAACACCTTCTGTTAGAAAAACATGGAAAGAAGATTCTGTAGCCCGGATTTCTTCAAAAATTCAACCCACCGCTATGTTAATGGCCTTGGAGCCTAGGAACTTAAAAGTAGCGATGGAATCGGCGGAAAGTAAGTATTGGAAGGATGCGATGGATCAAGAGATTGACACCATGCGGGAAAGAGATGTATTCGAGATGGAAGAGAAACCAGAAAACTCAAAAGTTTTGAGAACCAGATGGGTTTATAAAAAAAAGGGACGTTACTGGAGCCATCTTAAGATTTAGTGCGAGATTGTGGGTACAGTGGTATCGCCAGATACATGGGATAGATTATGACTAGATATTCTCTCCGGTTGTCAACTTTGTAGTCATCAGATTGTTCTTCTTGCTGTTGGTCATTCGTCGAGGATGGTGGGATGCGCATCTAGACATCAAATGCGCATACCTTTACAGGGAACTAAACTAAACGACTTTTGTTCGACATCCTGATGGTTATGGAAACATCAGCACACCAAACCTGGTCTGGAAACTTAAGAAATCCATCTATGGGTTACACCAGAGCGGCAGACAGTGGCATCACAAGTTGATGGAGGAGTTTGGACACCGTGGGATCAAGAAAATGGAAGGATATTCTTGCGTATTTCACCAAAATGACGAAGTTGTTTTCCTTGACCTATGTGGATGACATAATCATATTGGCTAAAGATAAAGAGATCAAACGAAAATACGTCTCCATGTTCCACGAAATGTTCAAAATCGCTGATCTCGGCCCCATACAGAGAATGCTAGGAGTGAACTTCACCAGGGAAGGTGAAGAAGTCTTCATGGATCAACAAGACTACATCGTCAATCTGGCAAAGAAAAAGGCATTGGGCATAATAACATCGCGAAGGTGCCAATGCATGTCGGGACAATGAGGGGAAACGTCGTCAGCGAAGAAGAAAAGGACAAAGAGTTACTATATCGCCAATTAATTAGTAGTTTGCTTTTCCTGGCCAGCAGCACCAGGTCTGACATTTTTTTTGCCATAACATTGCTGTCACAACATAACAGTGATCATTCCCATGAACATGTCGGGATGATTCTACAAGTTCTAAAATAGTGCATGAACACTAAAGAACATCAGATTGGTCTTTCTAACTGCAGATCAGACTCTCTGCACGAGTGTACTGACACATTATGGGGCAACGATCGCGATAGCCGTAAAAGTTTTGTGTGGTTTTATAGTTTTTCTCGGAGGCGTTCCTATAAGCTTGGGGGCGCAAAAAGCAGTCCGCTGTAGCAATTAGCTCAATGCAAGCGGAATTTATTGCAATAGTTCACTGCTTAAAGGAAAAACTTTAGTTATCCTAAGTGTTCAAGTGCTTCGAACTCTTTAAAGATGAGGAAAACATTCCATCAGTGTTTTCTGATTCACTTGCAGCAATTTGTGGGAACCTGTGTCTAGGTCCCACTGAATGAAGTTTACAAAGTCAGGTTTGTCGTTGTTGTTGTTGTTTTATTTTCGTTGTGATTAACAATTTAATTTAGAAATACAATGTGGTAAGAACTTAGCAAAAGGCACAGAAGGCGCGTGTAGGAAACACTTCTGTTTGAGCACGTGGTGGCGAGCGAGAGTGCAGGACGTCCGTCCAGTTTGAGAGCCGCGTGAAGAGAGAGAGACAAAGGTCCTTGTCCTCTCTCTAGTTGAACTGAGCCATCCGGTGGCCGAGAGGTCGTTGGCATAAGCGCTCTAGTTGAGCGCTCCGCGAGGGTCGTCCAATAAGTCTTGGACGCCACAAATTCAATTCTCTCGCAACGATGTCGAAACGTCGCAAACAAAGCACATTGACATTAGGTACCATTGCGTTAAAGAATAATTAGCAAAGGGGTATTTTAATTCAAAAAGCATACCCGGAACCTTGAATGTTGCGGATATTTTCACAATACCGCAGAGTGCACCACAGCGGAATATGTTCAAAAATAGAATTTTCGAGCTCAAGAACCATTGTACCACCTAGATTGTGCAACCAATGGAGCGTTTTGTTGGGTTCTGTAAACATGTTTTGCCATGTTTTATTTCCTTTACAAATCCCGGTAAAAGACAAGCTATCAGGAGACAGCATGTAGGTCAATATCTTAGGAATTAAGATGCTCAAGTAGCCTAAGTCCAATGACAAGATAGAAGATCCCAAAGGAGATGGACAACACCAAGATGTCTACCTTCTGCAATTACACTGATGCCCGAGGCCAAGGAAGCTGTCATCAAGACAGCACATTCGAGAAGGATGATGTCAAGTCTTCCATTCTACAAAACCAAATGACTGGTTTTTTTCGGCCTCTTTTACAGTAGATGTCTAACCTGGGCTGAACTTGCTGCACATGTCGCGTTTTCTGATTATTTTTATGTAAAGGACGCCAAGTCCTACTTTACTTTAAATGTTAAATAAACCGTAAAAAGGGTAAACGTTTTTTTTCTGAAATTTATTGTTTTGCTCCTGGGAGGAACCTAAAGAAACTTTTGCTTAACTTTGTTAAGCAAAGTTAAGTCTTTTGGATCACAGCCAGGGAAACTGGATGAAACTCAGCAGTTCTTGATTTCCTTTAACTTAAGGATTGTTGAGTCAAGATAAGTGAAGGAAAGCTAAAGTCGTTGCAGCCAAACCTGGCTGAATAATAAATTCGACACCAATCAACACATTTGCTGCATCGTCTAGCAAAGCAAAAGGTCAAAACAATTGAAGGACTAAAATGCGCCATAAAAGAGTTATACGATGCAATGAAAGTGTTGCTAAAGAAATGCAAACTTATTAGAATGGTTAAAGGATCTCAAATCGAAAATTTCAAGTGATTCGATGCAACCAGTGAATTTTCGTAAGTGATCAAAATTGTTCAGTAAATGTATGCATCATACTGTATAAATAACTTAAAAGCTAAAAAGAAGATCAGATTTATGTTTGCTTATCATTGGCATATGTTTCAGTTTCATGTTTACGTCATTAATTTACTCTTCCGGGATATGCGATCATTCCCCACGAGTAACCAAACATGGCATTAGAAAAATATTTCTGAAAGATTTGGTTTTTAATTAACTTTTGGCCCTTAGGTGCGACCTGACCAATTTCCAAGCAAGTTTTATTGATTAGATAAAAGTTTGATAGCTGGAGAAAGGGTTGCCATAAGTCTTTTTCAACACAATACATATGCATGTAAGCGGTATTAGTATAGCATGTCGCCACATCGCTTAAAAATCGGTCGCTGCTAGTATACCTAAACTAACCTAACCACAAATAGCAAGGAAATTACCCTTTGCAGGACATTTTGTAAATATCTTTAGGATTTCATTTTTACGATACATGTGACTATACGTGTGGCAACATATTTGTTCGGCGACCGATGTGGCGACATGCTATACTAACACCCATGTAAGCTACTGTAGGTCATGTTCAGCGATCAAGAGTTCTGAAAGGGATTCCATATGACATTACATTTAGTTTATTTTAGAGATGGACAGTATAGTGATCTAATATTAAATATACATGGTAATCTAATAATAATGTAATTAGAATTATAAAGTACTTTGTGCAAAACTTGTGAAATTGTTGGAAATTAATCCAATGCTCACATGACTTCAAAAACTTAGCTTTGGAAGCTTTGCCCCAAGTACCAATATCCGAATTCACACTGCAGTAGAATCTAGCTGTCTAAAAGCATATTCTTGGGACCTGTGAAAAATATACATTTAGACAAGTTCATTTATACACACGGTGAGGTGACTACTTGTTGTGAGTTGTAATGGTTTAAGCACATTAGCCTGAGAAGCGTAAGGGAAGACGATGAAGACTTCACGTCAACTAAGTCCGAGACTAAATCAAACTCTGATGAGTTCGACTTTCTTAAGGTTGAACTACTGAGAAATAATTCTTTGCAAAGGTAACGAGGGATGGAGGCCTCGGAGAGTGATCGAAGCGGTCTTATAACTGTAAGGCCTGTAAGAGTTTGAGATGTAGAGTTAAGTCTTTTTATAATGAAAACAAATCAGTGACATTTACAGGTGCAGACGGGAGCAGTCGCTCTTGCTGCCAATTCAATCAGTTGCTCTCTCTGTCTAACATAAGTTTTGGGAGCCCTTATATATGGTTTACTAGGGTCCTATGTGACAAAAGGTATCCACTAGGAAGTTAGTGGACAAGAAGACAGCAGTATGGTTAAAAGGACCTTAATTAGCACTGGAGTGTGCTTCTTGTTTTAGTCAGAATTTGCTAACTAGGTAAGAGGTCGTTTGCTACCTTTGTTGTTTTAATTCCCATTGTTCGGATTAATTAGTGCGGATTAGTGAAACAGGAAGTCTGAGGTTGGAGGCAGCAACATCAATGGCGGCTGCTAATCCGTAAAGGAAAGGAAATTATGATTAGCACCTTTGGTGCTAATAATCACATGCTAATGTTGGTGGCCATATTCAAAAACATGGTTCCAATAAGGGGTTCATTTCCTGTGCCCCAAATTGGATACTACAGTTATACAGGGTGTAAAATAAGTCTGTTGCACCCCCCAAATTTCGAGAATGGGTGCTCAAATGCAAAATGTGATGAGGGGAACATATAGGAAGCATGGGGTGCTGAAT
>JAQGAE010003798.1:0-13909 GCA_034696685.1 Julus scandinavius
CGCATGCGCGAATCTCTTTTTTTGTGCGTTTTCGTCTGATACGCACGAAAGTGCGGCAAGTGTGTCTGGGGCATTACAGCGATGAAAACCATTTCGTAACTACAGCTTTGTGATGTTATAGCTGCCGGCTAACGGCTAGCGGCTGGCTAGCCGATATTTTTACCCCCTGCTTCAAGATGGCGCCCTCTTTCGTATTAAAAAACGGCGCCCACGGCTCCGTGTCATCGTTAAGAGGGGAAGAAAAAGTAAAACTGGTTCGCTAATGTGCCTCCCAGCTTACTCCATTAGGCCGGCTGATCGTTTTATGGGTCTTTTTTTTCTTATCTACGACCGAAAAATTTGCGGAATGGATTTGGTGACTCCGGGGTTATCTCCAGTACATCTTTCTCGGTATTCCACATTTTGTTCGTATTTTTTGTTTGTTTATCCTACTCGGTTTCTTATCAAAACTATTTATCCCCTCTCCTTTGCTATTTATTCTCGTCTGTCCACCGCAGTTGGGATGGAATAGTATAGTTAAGTTTAGAGAACCTGATCTAAAATCGGAGTTGATTTCAAAGCTTATAGCGGGCTTTTAGAGGGTCAGAAACCTTGTCTCTCTGCTCAATGTAGTGAAAAAAAAGTCGAAACAACTCGTGAGTTAAATAATACATGCTCTTGAAAGATAAGTTTTACTCGAAGAAAAATTATCCTTGTTGTGGTTCTTGACAGGTTCGAGCATGTTGCAAAAAAAAAATCTCGACATTATTCTAAGGAATGATTTTAAAATGGTAAATTTACTTTGTAGCAGTGATTTTTTGATGCAATGTGGATGTGAAAGTTCACACTTGTAAGCTTCTTGGAATAGTTTGTTAGCGGTTTTAGCAGTTTTAGGGCGTAAGGTGAAACGGAAGTATAGCG
This sequence comes from Julus scandinavius, assembly GCA_034696685.1. Classification (NCBI taxonomy): domain Eukaryota; kingdom Metazoa; phylum Arthropoda; class Diplopoda; order Julida; family Julidae; genus Julus; species Julus scandinavius. The sequence goes on from JAQGAE010003798.1 coordinate 901, forward strand.
GCTAACGGCTGAGAATCGGCGAGTCTGATGGCTAACGGCTGTGAATCGGCTTACGCGGCGCGGTAACGGCCATGTAAAGTCTTACTCGAACGTTTCAGAAAATTGTTAGCATCATTGACATATCAAAAATGTAACATTTTTAAAGTAAGAAAATTATGATTTTTGATCGTCCTTAAACGTGCAGAAATGTTCAAAACTTTCATGAATTTGCTTTCAAAGACGAAATTTCGAAATTCGTGTAAAACTCCGAATTACTGGTTGTGTCAAGTTTATTATATTTAAATAAATCAAATAGTAAATGTGGAATTTGGTTTTTTTTAAATTACGATTCGTATAACATCAGTCATTTTTTAAAACATAAATATCCAAATTGTAAAATTTTCAAATTTGTGACTATAAGTATTTGAAAATTTGTAGTCAAGTTTAATGATTTTTACGGAAATTGCCATCCTACAATTGGCTAGGTTATATTCTACTTCTGTCATGTGGAGTATTGGAGTGACATTCATTCCCAACTGTTGCTAGGTTTTTGTTGGACAGTCAACATATCCCTATGTTGCTGTTTTTTTCAATCATTAGGAGACTAATAAGGTCGTTCGCCTATATATTCATTATGGCACTTTGGAAGGAATGCTTTTATTTAGAGAATGTGCACATTTGTTTCATATTTTTTTCTTCTATTTCCTATAACTGAGCAGCTGATCTGTACTTGCAGTGGTTTTTTTCAAGGCCTTGATTTCGTATACAGAACATTTGTTTACTCCGAGATGCTTATACAGTGAGGCCAAAATGACAAATGCCAACCGGATATTGGAAGGCTAACCATCCGGTGGTCATGAATTTCTTCGTCATTTGAACTTTGCGAAATTACAATCGGAATAGTTATTAATAAGTACTACAAGATAATCAAAACCGAAAATGTGGCTATCTGATGAATGCTTTGCCCCACAAACCTTAATAAGAAATACTGTAATATTTGGAATGCAAATGTCACTGTTGAAAATATCTGCATACTTATTATCAGAAAAAATCTCATTGTTGTGAAAACTTGTTATATATGGGAAAATCGCTAGTTTTGTGTTTTTGAAACACACGATAACTGAAATAATGTTTTTGCAAACCGAGGTGAATATCGGTTTTTTTTGTGTTCACCAAGGTAAAAGCGTCGTCTGCAATGAAGCGCGTGGAGTATAAAGGCCTTGGTAAAAGCGCCGTGACCATGAAACAATGTTTCCTTTGATCTTCAACCGCATTTTGAGCGATCACCGAAATGTTTCATGAAAACACGATTTTTTTTCCAAAAGTTTGCTGAAACTTGGTGGCAGAAATCTGGTGAGCATCCACATTCCACATATCGCCGACATACTTGCGAAACCCAGTTTTTGTTTCGTATGGTGTGTACTAGGCATTAAAAACAATGCTGTTTTCCACAATGTGCTGTGAAACCTTGTTATATGGGGGAAATATATAGTTTTGTTTTTTAAGCTAGAACATTATTTTTGGACATAAAGTAACAATCCAGTTCTTAAAAACAATAATGTTTTCCACAATGTGTTGTGTTGTGAAAACTTGTTATGTAGGGGGAAAACAATACTGTTCTTTCCCCTAAAAAGTGGTTGCAATGTCTCAAGGGAGGTCTTTTTCTTTCATAAAAATTCTTTCTTCCCTAAATCATTTTTTAAAAGTTTATTTTTTTTGCCCTCCAACGAATGGTTGTGTTTTCACAAATGGTCATTTACTTAAAAGCTCTTTATCAAGAAAAAAGATCAAGATAATAGACACGTTTTTCTATCATTACGTCTGCAGTAACATTCTCTCGAGTTTTTTTACAGGAGATGATACTATCCCTAGACGTTGGTTTACCGCAATAAATTTTAGCACATCTATAAAATTCCAGTGCCACGACTTAAAAACATCTTGATATGACCTGTTTTTTCCAAATGTTTGCGGTGGTGGGTGTGTACCACGTGCCCACGGTTTCACAAGTGTCTGACCCCTCTTGCTCAAAATTCAAACTGGGTTTGAATGTTGAATTTTGGAATAGATAACAACACATCAGTTTATGCATGCGTGTGCACGATCTAAGCCCCCGTTTATCTTACGTGAACAAAAAAAACTAACTTTCCGAACATGCCTGAGCGTGACATAATTAAACGGCTGTCAGCTAACTTTGGATTCTCTGTCTTCCCCTGACAAGCGTGCATCATTGGACGTGGTCCGTGTGAAATGTGCCTCATTTCAACTTTCATCTGTTTAGAGTCTGTGTCGTGTTTAAACGCCTGACAAGTCCGGGAAAATACGAATTTTGTTGCCGCGTTCAGGAGCTCCTAAAGCGGCCAGGGTGCGAACGCGGATCCCCTGAGTCGGATTCGACGGGAAAGTGGCGAATTCGATGCCGGTCGAGGAACGTGTGTCTGCCGCCGACTGAAACATAACGACCGTGCTTTTTCCACCGGACCTATTTTCGGCCCTTTTGATATAATTAACTGGGATTTAAGTTAATTAGTGAAACGAAAACTGAATTTTTAACTGTGGTGCGAAAAGGAGGTTTTTCCATTTGGGATAAGCGGTTGAAACTACCAGATTACGGCTTTGGACCCACATATGTGTTTATCATAGGGAACTGGGACACCACGTGTAACTGGTAAGGTCAAAGGACGTTTGGGATGTTTGTGGGGTATGACAAAGTCGAGTGTGGGGGTTTCTGTTAACTACATCGAAGTAGGGTATGAGATCCGTCCTAGGTCTCTGGACAGGGGAACATTTGATTGATTTTTTCAAAGTTTTGTACTATTGAAATGCATGAAGTTGCAAATTTGCAATATGGAAACTTGGCCCTAAAGCAAAATACCTTATTTGTTTATTTCCAAGTCATACAAATTCCATAAGTCCAAAAGTTCGTTTTGTTATTTTACTGCTACGTGACATCGTGAGATTGACTTGATTTAAACATTTCACAACTTTTATGCTCAAGGACAAACTTTATAAAGTGGAAAATGCATGAAAATTGTTTAATTACTTCTGGTACAAAAAGTTTAGCAAAAATTTCAGAATAAGAGTGCTAAGCAAAATTTATGAAAATTGGAAAGTTATGTTAAATGCAACATTAAACATCTTTATACATCCTGACTAAGAAATTTCTCACAGGTGGTCGAACTTTATGTCTACAAATGAAATTTTAGGCCAAATTCGGCTAAAAATAATTTCTGCCGCAGGGTTAGTCACGTATTAATCCGCTAAAATTAATTCCGTGACCACTACTAATGTCACCGAAATTTCTAACCGAATTTGGTACGAAAAATTACATAAGTAGACACAAAGTTCTATAAATGTCTGCTGCAGAGATGGTCAAGCAACTGATTTTTACCGATTAATCAGCTAAAATTAATTTCACCCTAAAATTTGTTTTAAGTTGTCAGTGTCCTATTCTAGTCCTGTCAATCTTAGAATACAAATTCATCTGTAAAACTGATTGGCATGTCTGCCTGCAAAACATGCAGAGTTGTTGTCTAAAATTCCTCTGACATTCCCACGGTCAGTCACCAGACGGTTATCGCATCTGACAAGTCCTGGAGCTCAAGATTGGTCAAGACTGACCACGACCCATGGATTGTCGGATCCGATGCTAACGGGGGGATAATGTGCGTGCCACCCACAATGCAACGCTGTCAGTCAGTCCGCAGGGGGTCCTTTAATTGAATTTGGCAACATACAACCCCCCACCCTCCTCGAGGATGAGACCAAACACGTGCAACTTCTTGACGTTATCGTCCCCAGGCATCGTGAGTGGTCAGTCGTGCACTGGACGTGGGTGTCCCTTTCAAAGATTTCGATGGGGGTGCTCTGATGAATGCAATGAGGACCCCCTGGCGGCCGGCCATCAATTTAATTGCCCAAACCCAACAAAACAACGCTCTTTGCCTGACCACTGGCCAGCATGACTCTCTGGAGGTGGGACATTGCCGGAGGGAAATGTTTGTTCTACGTAGGATTCATGGAGACTCTTGATCGAGATTTAAATCCCCTCCCTATGCAAACTTTCATGAAATCGTGACAGGCAATGCAGTTTGGAGATTCTCAGGGTATCAATTGAAATCTTACATTACAGAATCCCCCAAACACTCCCAAGATCCTTAAGACGTGGTTTTAAGAGGGCATGTGTCATCTAGAAGAATAACTGAGTTGTATAATCTGGAAGAATCTGTCAGATTATAAAGGAATTTTTAATATTTGCAGTAATTTAACAGAGTCCTTAATTTCAGAGTCTCAGGTCTAGCCCGTAAACTACTCCCACCATGTTTCTTGGGGTTCTAATGGGATCTCGCCCAACCAATCAGTTTCAGAGGTTCACTGGACTTTGAGAATCTTCGAACACAGTGCTCCTGTAGATAATCTTTGAGGTTTTCGAGATTCAGAATGGGTCGTATTCTGAGTCTTTTGAGAATCGCTCTCCTTCTTGATTCTCAGACCCATATCAATATCATGCATCATATGTCATTGAGGATTCTTGGAGAATCGTGAGTACTCTGATGAGATTTATAAGATTCTCATTCTGTTGAGAATTGTGCTTATTGGTTCCCAGAAAATTTGAACTCGGAGAGTCCTCATGTGCTCGTATGGGGATTCTTGGAGAATCCTCAAGTACTCATATGCATATGTCAATGAGGATTCTCGGAGAATCGTGCTTCTTCCAGGATAATAATTGTAAGAATCTCATTCTTTTGAGAATTTTGTTTCTTGGTTCTCAGAACCTTTGGACTCAGAGATTCCTCATGTGCTCGTATGAGGATTCTTGGAGAATCCTGGCTACTTAGATGAGATATTTGTAAGATTCTGATTCTGTTTAGGAATCGTTAATAGTTTTATTGATTCTGCGAACCTTTCAACTGCACCACTCATCCCTAATCTCCAAGATTCACTTTGATATTCTCGCATAGCAACGAATGCACATTCTATAATAGAGAGATTTAGCAAGAAAAATCACCGTTACCGTTGAAGTCATTATTTCCAAATGCACATGGGCTGGGTAAAGGGCAACATAGCTGTATTTTTTTTTTTTAAATTGCACATATACCTGAAAAATGTGAAGAATTTACATAGAACGTTTTCAACGGTGGAACAAATTTAACGTGATGTTTTGACAGTCTGCGCATGACGGATGGAAACTTTTACATGGGACGGAGCCCTACCGTCAAATTGCATGCTAAAGCCGGATTCACATTGGACGACTTTCGCTCACAACTCACTATAATTTGTCCGCTAGTCTAATGATAAATTTTTTATACACCAGAAAAGGTTATCCTCCCGGTCCTGCGCATGCGCACAACACCTCGCACGTGATCACGCATGCGCCATGCTGTTATGTATGACAAATTTATCGTTAGACTAGCGGACAAATTATAGTGATTTGTGAGCGAAAGTCGTCCAGTGGGACTCCGGCATAAACGTTTATTTAACGCAGAATTTGACCGTTCAACAGAGCATGCGCACATGAGGTCAACATTAACGGTAAGTGAAACGTACGTTTCTTGCTAAATCTCTCTAATGTTCAAATTTTGGGTATGGAATCTTAAGACTCACTCGTTCCATTTGCTATGGAGATTACCAATGACGAATCTGTGCTGGACTTGGTAATGTTGACCTTCGCAACCGGAAGTGACATAAGCAGCGCCCATCTCCAAGACGGTTCCCATGTCCCATGACCTCCATCCTTTAACTGTTATTACAGGCTCTTTTACGAGGTCCAAGCCGCAGCCCTGCTTGCGCTTGACCCTTTCAATAGCTGCCCAGTTTTATTTGAGTGTTTTTATAACCTTTGGTGCACATTGAGCTTCATTTAGCACGTTTGTGCTAATAACATTTTACGAGCGATCTGCGTCCTCCTATAACGACCAACGAACCCAGCTGGACGATCACGTGACGGTCAACGGCGATTTTCCCCGATTCATTAACCCGAAATGAAAAACAGAATCGCGGGGTCGTCATTAGGGTCAGCCCTGGTATTTCGTACCCTCTTTGTTTCATCAATGAACTGCTTTGTATTGGCTTTTATGCGCTGTTAACAATTGGACTGTTTACACACGCTTAAATTAAGTTTGAACGGGGAGACCCCTCCAAGACTTGACCCCTTACGGTCAACTGGTGGTTTGCTTTGCTTTGTAGCCTGTCATCATGCCATGGTTTTCACACCAAAGTACATCAACCATGTTTTGTAACAAGATCACGTTTTGGTTAGACTTACTCGAGAATTGATATCGTGAAACTTGGGGAACATTTAATAAACTTTTCCCAACAAGATCTTGTAGAATAATAAAAAAATTAAGAAATTATTGCACACATCCCTTCTGCATTAGTCTTTCAAAAAGCCCCTTGTGGAATACTAGATGTATTGCAGAAATTCATTGTGGAATACTACATATATTGCAGAAATTCTTTGTGGAATAATGCATTTATTGCAGAAATTCATTGTGGAATACTATATGTATTGCAGAAATTCTTTGTAGAATAATGCAATTATTGCAGAAATTCTGCATGTATTGCAGAAATTCCTTGTGGAATGCTATGTATTGAAGCAATTCTACAAATTCTATGCAAGGAAGAAATTCCTTGTGGAATACTAAATGTATTGCAGAAATTCTTTGTGAAATAATACAAGTACTGTAGAAATTCTTTGTGGAATACTACAGGTATTGCATAAATTCTTTGTGGAATACTACATGTATTGCAGAAATTCTTTGTGGAATAATACATGCATTCCAGAAATTCCTTGTGGAATACAACATGTTTTACAGAAATTTCTTGTGGAATACTACATGTTTTACAGAAATTCTTTGTGGAATACATGTTTTACAGAAATTGTTTGTGGAATAGTGCATGTATTGCAGATATCCCTTGTGGAATACTATGTATTGAAGAAATTCTTTGGGGAATACAGCATGTATTGCAGTGATCCTTTCAGTACCAGACTGTTACAGGATTCTCTTCAGCAACAGACTATTGCAGCAATATCTTCAGTACAAGACTATTGTGGAAATATCTTCAGTACAAGACTGCTGGAGATATCTTTCAGTAAAAGACATTTGCAAAAATCTTTTCAGTACTGTATACTCTCCAGTAAATTCTTGTACATTACTCTATATCTTGCAGTACAACTCTGATACAGTACTGTGAATTTTGTAGCAGATTCTTGAACATCACTGTATATTATCTTGTAGTGTACTTGAACTACAATAATCATAATCCCTGTTGTATAGCAAAATGCAAATGCTGTTTGTATTGAACAGTTTACAAACGGCGAATCAGACTCTTGACAAGATTCTTTAGGAAATACTCGAGATTTAAACATTTAGTAATGGTAGAATTTGTGGCTATAAGTAATGACCTTTAATTAGATTCACACATTGATTAATTAGTTAATTTTCTCGTAAACTAGTGTATTTTTTGCGTGTTGGTAAGACGATAGCGTTTTGCGTTCAAGGATGTTCTCATCTGATAAGTTTTTAATGAATTCTCGAGGTTCAAAGGTCATGTGATTAATGTGCTTCGGTTTCTAGGCACCAAATTTTCGACCTCACTTCCTGGTCACGCCGCTTGTGGGCGTGGTCATTTGGGCACCATTTTGGTAACAAAATGGTCGTCTTCGGCCGCCATTTTGAAAAGGGAAGATTCATTGCTTCATAATTATGGCGCATCCTGGATAACGGACGACAAAAAAAACTACGTTTATTATCTTTGATTTATTGTAAGGAGCAAGCTTAATTAGAGATAATCGGCCGTTATATTACAAAACCGTGCCATTCGTCTCCCCCACACGTGGTTCTCGTTAAATCTCCCCACATCAGGACTACCAGCTGCTCGAGTCCAACAAAATTCCCCATTAAACTAAATATATTTATGATGCAAATTTTCTCCATGTGTGAAAGTTTTGCTAATGTTTTTCATATTTTTTTTTCTGGAAAAACTAACTTGTTCTATTTATAGCAGCTTGTTGCTTTACGAAATTTGTATTGTACCCCTGTATTAAAAAAATCACTGTAGCAGGCAGGGTGATCAATTAATTGCCTTGGAAATCGGGAAATTTGCTTGAATTTTTAGTCGGGGATTATGCTTGAAATTCGTGTTAAACACCAGTTTATGCTGGAATTTCCTGTCCACGTGTAGGGAAATTTCCTTTTACTATAAGAATTCAAGATATATAAATAAAAAAAATTCAAATTCTCTATAAAAATGTTTACGCTTTGGAAAAATTATTGTGGTGGAGGAGGGTGCTTGAAAACTTAAGCGGTGAACCTTATAATCCTTGAATTTTAAATCAGGGGCTGTTTGAAATTCGTTTTAAGTACTAGTTTATGTTGGATAAAGTCTAGATAAATGTTTACTTTTTGGAAATAATATTGTGCTAACCAGTCGTGGGGGTCTTTGGAAATTTCAAGGGTGAACCTTGAAATCCTTGGAAATATACTTGAATTTTTAGTCTTGGATTATTCTTGAAATTCGTTTTAAGCACCAGTTTATGCTGGAATTTCTTGTCCACGTAGGGAAATTTCCATTAACTACAAGGATCCAATATATAAAACAATAATTAATTGCAAGTTTTTTAGAAAAAATGTTTATACTTTTTGAAAAAATATTGTGATAACTAACTAGTCATGGGTGAGACGTCCTTGAAAATTCCATCAGATCTACTACACACCCTGTATATAGCAAACAGGTGGTGGACAAAAATGTGTACACTTGTTATTCTGATTTCTGGAAATATTATATATATAGGTCATGTAATATATGCTATTACAGTATGTCCCATAAATGATATAAATGTGTCCATATATATATACACCATAAAATACCATATATGGGCTTACAGGGTGGCCGCAAAAAAAGAAAACTTTTTTGTTATGGCTGCAAAATTGGATTTTCTTTGATAAAAAAACAAGAACAAGAGTTACGAATTTATGAAAAAAGATTCCATTTGTTTTGTGGCCACCCTGTATATGTCCAATTTCTGAGATGTCCATGTACATACAAAATTCTATCTAAACCATTCTACCGAGCATCTGGTACTCGTACTTTTATCAACTTTTTGGTGAATCAATTTAGATATTGGTTTCAAATCCGGTTTACTCGATTCAATATGGCGCCATCTGGTGGCTCACGTCTCTCGGGAATCCCAATTGAAATCCTACTAACCGAACATTTCCGTCTGGAACAAATCCTAACCATACAGCCATATACATGCTGTTTTTTTATTTTTTTTTTATTTGACCTGCCGGTTTCGTTTGACAAATCGGAGGGGGTTTAAAAAAGTTGAATGCAGAGTAAACAAACGCGCTACTTTCCCGGGTTTTAACCCCTTTGGGGCCACGCGCATCGGCGGGGTCAGTTCCCTGGGATGTATTGTTCTTGCCTAATTTAAAGTAAACAGCCGCAGACTCGCAGTGTGAATAAATAAACACATGTTCCAGAATGGGTGACGAAGCCTAGCTACTATAGGGATTTTAGGGGTGATAAGATGGCGGTCGGGAATCCCCAAGGGTCCAATGATTGTCTTGTGTCCATGCCATGTAATAAAAGCTAATAACAGATTTATTAAAGGCTCACCTTGGGGTCAAAGCCGCCATCCTGCGTGGTTTATCAAAAACAGTGACTAGGCAGCTAGTGGTCATGTTGCACAATGAAACCATTATCAACCTTTTTAAATACATGGCACACTAAGCAAGGTACTGAATTGTCGCGGCACACTGATACCAGAGTATTAAAACATGTATTATGTATGGGCTTAATTGACTTGTTGTATATATGGCTATATACCAGAAATTTGGCATATATGGACTTGGCATATATACCAGAAATTGGACATATATGACTGGTATGACATTATACCAGAAATTGGGCATATATGGACTTGGCATATATACCAGAAATTGGACATATATGGCTGGTATGACATTATACCAGAAATTGGACATATATGGTTTTGTATATGGCATATATACCAGACATTAGACATATGGACTTGCATGACCAGACATTGGACACATATGGACTTGTATGGCGTATATACCAGAAATTGGACATGGACTTGTATGGCATACCAGAAATTGGACACGGACTTGTATGGCATATATACCAGAAATATGACATGGACTTGTATGGCATACCAGAAATTGGACATGGACTTATGCATAGCATATATACCAGAAATTGGACACGGACTTGTATGGCATATATACCAAACATTAGACATATGGACTTGTATCAAGTTATATGGCATATATACCAGAAATTGGACATGGACTTGCATGACCAGACATTGGACACATATGGACTTGTATGACGTATATACCAGAAATTGGACATGGACTTGTATGGCATATATACCAGAAACTACCAGAAATATGACATGGACTTGTATGGCATACCAAAAATTGGACATGGACTTGTGCATGGCATATATACCAGAAATTGGACATGGACTTGTATGGCATACACTATACCAGGCATTGAACATATAAGGACTTGTATGGCATATATAGCACAAATTGGACATAAATGGAATATTCGGCCCTCCTCCAAGCTCAGCGGCACACTTGAGAACCCTTGGTGGCACACCGGTTAAAAATCACTGCATTATCGTGATACGAATCATGGTGTGAAACGGATATGACGTCATTTAGGGACGCTACCTAGTTGTAAAACAGGCTGCTTAACGATCTGTTTTCAAGTTATATATATTGCGCAAATAATATATTATTAGTTTTCATAATTATGATGCATTTGCCTTAAAGGTAATAACAACAAGATACACCTGTTTAAATACTTGAATAAATTTACAAAATTTCTTTTCTCTTTTATTAAATTAAGGGAGAAAATACTTGATTCAACATAATGTTATTGTGGATTTTTTATACTCTAATAAATGGTAAATGTTTAGCTTCTTTTGTTTATTTGTTTATTGCAGAAAAACAGATTTTGCAAATATATTCACTTGCTAAAACTGTATATACATTTCAATGCCCGATGCAATATTTACTTAACATGTTTACAGTCTCAAATATTGAAATAATTGTTTATGTTATTCATTTTCGTTGTATTTTTGTCTTTTTTAGGTAAGATCCAATCTCTTAAATCTCTTAAGTTTGTTACGTTCGTGCAACGTTTGCAGTTTTAGAACAATTTGGTGAGTAATCCCATAGTATTAGAACTTAAGCGGAAATTAGTAACCGCCTGGTGTTGATTCCCAAGATGGCGCCCGGTGGCGGCCATGTTGGGACTCACCCACATTGCCAGTCAGCGTGTTTTTTCAAGCAAAAAATGTCGTCGAATATCGCAGGATGATTTGTTGGCGATGTTTAATTAATTTCGGGTGGTTTTAATTGCCCTAAAGTAACTCCCATGGCCGTGCTTTGGGCCTGTTTGCCCCTCTATTCTGTTAAACTAATGTATCATCGCCCCTCCCTACTGCCCATTGTGGTCAGCTGGAAATCAATAAACTGACCAGCGGTCTTTAATTTATCGAGTTTGACCCTAATGCTCTGTTTGGCCCCTGCCCTTTGTCTCGTCTACCCTCCTTTTGTGACTTTTTGTCCCGTTGAATCCAACCCGATGCTAGCGCCGCCACGCGTCACTGGACCTCGGCGGGGGGTGGGGTCCATTGCACCATGTTGTCCCAGACTGCGATGGGCATTTTTTCTGCCCGTTGCCTTGTTGCCCTTAGCCTGGCAGGGGGCGCCTTTGTGAGCAACACTCTTGTCCTTTCATTAGCCGGCCGCCATTTTGGATCCCCGAGGTGGGGCTGGGGAAAATTCCCATTGATGGCAAATTGAAAAGGGGTGGAGGCGTGGCCTCCCCCCATTAGCTCGAGGAGGATGGGGTTAATGGTGCCAGCGTACAAAATGGCCACCCGGGGATTCGAACGCGGATCCAGGGATCGGTTCCCCCCCAGCGCACGTTTCAATCACCCAAAAAGGATTTCGAGGTATCAGGGAAGAGGAATTGGATTCACCTATCCTCCCCCTCCATCCCCTAATTGCCATTGTTGGACCCGATCCGTATCCCGGGCTTAGGACCGCCGAGATGGACTCTGGGTAAATAAAAAATCCGACTCCGTAAGTGGGTCTTTAAAACTCACGTCTACGGTTAATCCTCGCATCTGTTTGCGCGCTATATGAATCCAAGATGGCCGCTGTTCCAAATCCAACCAATCGTCCTCTTAAATCCAGTCTGGAGCACGTAATTTGGAGAGATTGTTGGACACGTTGTGGTAGGGAATAATAATGTGTTTACAAAAATCCAGATTTCCAATAAAACTCGAGATTTCACGAAAAGTTTTTTGTCCACATCTTCCAGATGGAAAAAATGAATTTTGTAAAATGCCATGTATGGGCATATCAGAAATTGGGCATGTACATATGGTCTTATATGGAATATATGCCATATGCATGTATGTTCCTACAACTCCTTATGTTTGTCATTTTACATATATTAGCATATTTTCAAACATGTTCATTACATGTTTTCAAACTTGGTGTTTGCCATACATATGTTTTCAAACAGGTTATTTTACATACAATCTATATTGCCATATATGGTCATACTGGGCTTATACACATGTCCCTGCATGTCTCCAAATACACATGTCCCAGCATGTCTCCAAATACACATGTCCCTACGTATCTTCAAATACACATGTCATTACACATGTCCCTACATGTCTCCAAATACACATGTCCCTACACATCCCCAAATATACATGTCCCTACATATCCCAAAATACACATGTCCCTACATATCTCCAAATACACATGTCCTTACACATCTCCAAATACACATGTCCCTACATATCCCAAAATGCACATGTCCCTACATATCACAAAATACACATGTCCCTACATATCCCAAAATACACATGTTAGTACACATGTCCCTACATATCCCAAAATACACATGTCCCTACATATCCCAAAATACACATGTTAGTACACATGTCCCTACATATCCCAAAATACACATG
>JAQGAE010003799.1:0-13906 GCA_034696685.1 Julus scandinavius
CACGTTTATTTAACGTTAACGAAACGTGCCGGAAAAAACGGTCTTCTTGTTAACTAATTAAAACCGTTATTGCAACATGGTGTGCTGCCTGGGTTGTTATTTGCGGTTGGCTGGTCGATGTTGTAATATGGTTGACAAATTGTGGCTCACATTGGTGGCTTTGGAGGAGTCCTATTTGTTTGATGTATCAGCCCCAGTTTCAGGTGGCGCAGCGGCAACCAGAGATGGGACAGGTGCCGCCAGTGGTGCGACAGCCAGGGACAGCTCAGAGATTTACGTGCCATGGCTGTGGAGAGGGTAGACACATTCTACGAAACTGCCCAAGGCGTGTTGGACGAAATTCCGTGGCGGAATTGCGACGGAAAGGCTGATGTACATGGTGGCCACTTGTGGATAGTGATCCACAACAACAGCCCTGGCAGGATCAGAGCCTCTGTTCTCCAGTGGTCCAGGTGTTGATAGGGACTCGGAGGATAGCAATGACTGTGAACGGAGGGTCTGTGGTGTCGGTTTTTTCCGAAAATTTGGTGCGTAGGCTGGAATTAACATTGTTTCCAGCCCGATCTTTTCGTCAATTGTATGATGTGTTGGGACAAACCGTGGACAGTGTTGGCGAGTGTGATGTCACGTTAACCATACTGGGCCATACGCTTACACATCGGCTTCGAATATTGCAGCGTCCAGATGGAGTTGTCCTGCTTGTTTGGGAATCTTCGCGTCGTACAGGATTGATCCCTGTTGCCCCTTACTAAGGCGTTTTGTTTCCAAGATAAACCTGCAGTGCAGTTCAACATGGCAGTGCAAGGCAACATAGATGTGGAAGAAGTGGAAGACTGAGCCTGTAGAAAGTGAGTTTGTGGAAAGTGAGTCTGTGGAAATTATTGTAGCCAGTTTTGTTGTTGCTGTGCTCTTCATCGTTTGTGATGTGCACAATCCCGGAACAGGCACAGATGGGTGATATGTTGTTTGTAGAAGCTCTCCCTTTGGAAAAAATGTTGGTGCGCATGGCGTGGGGGTTATATGTATTGATGATGATCGTTGCCGTTTGTTTCAGATTGGAAATTTGATGGCGGAAGCTCTTAATCTGGATGTGGGCACTATAGTAACATCACTGTCGGCGCTGGAGGAACCCAAGGTGATGCCATTTGAGGGTTTTCAAGGTAACAAAGGGCAAGAATGAGGCCATCTAGAGTCTGAGGGGAAGAAGTTGTGTTCAGTTCTCCAGATGGGACCCACTCTGACAAAAAATCAGTGTAGGAGACTGCGTCCGTTGTTGTTTGAGTTTAAGGGGTCCTTTGCGTTGCAGTACAGGAATTGGGATTGAGCACATTACCCACACATATGATTGACACGGGAATAATACACCTGTATATGTTGTGCCGTGAGGATCATCCCTTAAGGTTAGGAAGATTGTTAAAGGGGAGTTGGAGGAAATGCGCCGGCAGGGAGTGGAGACCCCTAGTAAAAGCCAATATTCAAGTCCGTTGGTTTTGGTAAAAAAGAAAGATGGGTTAATGCAATTTTGTGTTGATTATCATAAGTTAAATGCGAATACCGTAGTGGACAGTTACTTTATGCCGCGAATCAATGATGCGCTGGATGCCATGAAGGGGTCGGCCTGCTTTGCGACATTGGATATGATGTCGGGATATTGGCAGGTGCCCATGGGAAGAAGTGATCAAGAGAAGATGGCATTTTTATGTGCCGAGGGGCATTTCGAATTTACTCGGAAGCCTTTCGGTTTGTGTAATGCTCCAACGAAAATGCAAAGAAGTTTGAAACAAATTTTTTGCACCTAAAATAGGGACGTGCTTGATATACCAAGATGATATAATAGTTTTTGCGCCTACTTTCGAATTGTTTTTGGATCGATTAAGGGCGGTACTTGATGCGTTATTGCAACATCGATTCTCAATTCAAATTTATCAAGGGCCTAGCTATACTTGCGAAATCTCTTAAAAACCTCCTGTAATATCCACACAATCCCAGGAAGCTTTTTACTCCTTTTAAATTAAAACCTGCTAAGTGTTTCTTTGGATTTGAACAGGTAAAATACATGGGCCTTGTGGTTAGTGCTCATGGTGTAGCTTCTAACCCTAAAAAGATTAGGGCGGTTCGGATCTTTCCTCGGACTTGGATTGAAAGGGCGTAAAAAGCTTCCTGGAATTGTGTGGATATTACAGGAGGTTTATAAGGGATTTCGCAAGTATAGCTAGGCTCTTGATAAATTTGAATTGAGAATCGATTCTGTTTGTTAAACAAAGCATTGTGTGGTGAGCTTCCAGTGATTGAAGGATGCCCTATGTGAGCCCAATAATTTCGATGTTTGACTCATCCCCACCACTGAGTTTGCATACGGATGAGTCTCGGTTCGGTCTGGGGCCATCTTGTATCAGGGAAATAAGCTCAAGCAACGGGTATTGGTATATGCAAGTAGAACGTTTCTTCCAGCTGAGATACGTTATATGGTAAGAGAATTGGAAGCCCTGGTGATAGTGTGGGCCGCTGAAAAGTTTCGGCATTATTTATTTATGAATAAGGTTACTTTAGTGACAGACCATCATGCATTATGCTTCTTAAGTTCCTTAAAGAATCCGTCTAATCACTTGGGTAGATGGGCAGAGAAGTTGGAGGGATTCACCTACGACGTGGTATATAAGAAGGATGGGCTTCATGTCAATGTTGATTGTTTATGTCGTTATCCCGTGGTGGAACAGGAGGTTGGCCCTAGAGTGGAAGATGATGCATACATTTATTTTGTTCAAGGGTAGAAAGATATGGCAAAGAAACAGTTACAGGACCCTGCATTGGAAATGTTGAGAGATAAGGTGGTGGGGCGTGAAATGGCCCCAAATGGCTATTTAGTATTGGGAAAAACATTATATTTTTACAAACCGCCAGAGCCGTCAAGGTTGTTGTTGGTTGTGCCTGAACATTTAAGTGAAGAGGTTATAAGGGAGTTTTTCTTGATCATTCCTTGGCGGGGCATTTCGGTATAGCAAGAACCTTTTCGTTACTTTTGCGAGCATATTATTGGTTCCAGATTTAAGGCGGCCGTGGGCTGATTTGTAGCATCATGTACGACAGTGACAGCTTAATATAATCCCAAAAACATTACCTCAGGGACTGTTGGAACCTGTAGCAGTGAAGGCCCTGGCTGATAAGTTGGGATTTGATTTTGCAGGCCTTTTCCTCTATCAGTGGGACGGTGTATATATTGGTTGGTGGCAGTGGATTATTCCATGCGGTTTTGTGTGGCAGCCCCTTTTAGGTTGTGCTTGAACATTTAAGTGAAGAGGTTATGTGGGAGTGTCACGATCATCCCTTGACAGGGCATTTTGGTATAGCAAAGACCCTATAATTACTTTCGCGAGCATATTATTAACCCCAGATTTAAGGCGGCCATGGGCAATTTGTAGCATCATGTCGACAGTGTCAGCTTAATAAAATTCCAAAAACATTACCTCAAAGCCTGTTGGAACCTATAGCAGTGGAGTGCCCGGCTGATAAGTTAGGATTTGATTTTGCAGGCTTTTTTTCTCCATAGTGGGACGATGTATATATTGGTTAATGGCAGTGGATTATTCCATGCAGTTTTGTGTGGCGTCCCCTTTTAGGCAGGCGAACACGATGGCAATTGTCATTTTTTTGCAGTTATTTGACCGATTTGGGGTCCCAAAGAATTGATTTGTGGCATTGGGACACCCCAGTTAAGTAGAAGGGCCCAGAAATTTTTTGAGAATTATGGAATTAAGCATTGGGCGTCGACTCCGTATCACCAGCAGGCAGATGGGTTGGCAGAGCAATTAATTCAGAACCTTTTGACGACTGTATGTGTGACAGCTCCAGGGGGATTGTATGAAGTGGTGGCCTGTTTCATTGGCCTGGGCGGTGGCTGCCTATAATTTCACTACCCAGGAATCATTGCAGGCATCCCCATTCGAGCTAATGGATGGTTTCTTGTTATTGTCCCTTGGCACACGCATGGTGTACAAAATGGCTGTATGGAAATTGATGCGTGACTCAAAAACACTGACACGGCGCATCAAATCCACGACATCGGGGTTGATTAAAGGTGAATTAATTGGCAAGTCCGATGCAGGGGTATTTTATAAATTATAAGGGCTTACCACCATGCTGCATGTTATGCTGCCATGCCCGAGGGCATTGCGATCGTGGATGTTTAGGATCAAAGTATTAACGACTCGTCGAAGATCGAGCATTTGTTCTTTGAGAGGCCTATCTGATGGGTCACAAACTGGAGATATATCTTCAGTGATGGGTCCGATGGTAGGAATCTTCACTGGTTCGTAAGGACTAGTTTCACCAAACTGTCCCCCAAGTCCCGATAAAGTTTCGGCGTGAACTAGATCAGCCATATTTCATTTAGTGCACGCATTTTCACTATGCAAGCTATCTGCGGAAGTTAAAACCAAACTGTCAGACAGTGGCAGTCCTTGGGACCGAACTTTGTCTGTAACAGGCACTTCGCCGATCCAACTTCCATGATGGCGTCAATTGGCCGATCCCTGTCCGCGAAAGGCGTCATTTAACCGCGATTTCCTAGATTCATTTCGGTGGTTGAAAGTAGCGGAAAGTAATAATTTGGGATAACTGAAATGAAATTTGGCAACTGAGGATGCAAAAAATCTTCAAAATTCAGAAAATCCGGGAAATAAACAAGTCCTTTGTTAAAGACAAGAGCGAACAATAGCGATGGCACTGTTGTTTCGAAATTGTTTCACGATGTCCGTTGTGAAAAATAACTCCTTAATTTTAATGGTTTTAATTATAGTTATTTATATATATATATATATGTTTACAGTTTTTAACTTACATATAAGAGTAGAGGCGGTTATTGTTCTGTCTACTTGAAAAAGACCTGAAAGAAAATATAAAGGAAAAATGAAATAAATAAATAATATATTTTTAATTAATTAATTAAAAAATTTTAAAAAAAGGGACTTCCCTCAAGTTTTTGGGGGAAGTTGGCGGCATTATCTGGTCGCCTTGTGGTCGGCAATTTTGGTCGACTGACCCACTTTGGAGCACTTCCATTTGGGCCACTGACGGGGCAGGATAGTTTTCTCTTCTCCTCCTCGTCTCCTGAAAAAAAAAATGTAATAAGTTTTGTTTATATCTGACATTAAATAAAAAAAAACAGGATTAAGAATGAAAATGCCTCTTTCATTTAATCGATGTGGATTTTGGGGCCGTCCGATGTCCGGCCTGCCAAAGGACAAAACCGAATACCATTGGCAGCAGAGCGCGTGAATTTTTTTGTTTTTCGGAATTCACGGCTGGTTTTTTTTCCTTGTCGATGCAGCTGACAACTGGGACTCTTCATAAGGTAAACGTCGTTTTTTTTCCATTTGCGGCCCTTCCATTTGTTTTTTTTTCGGCACGCCCGCTGCTATTTTTGATTCGCTGCCCGTCCGCCGCTCGAATTTTTCTGATTCGCGGCCTGTCCGCCATCTGGAGAATTATAGGCATGCCCACCGCTTGAATCAGTGATTCGCGGCCTGTTCCCTTTTCGAATTTGCATTCGCAGCCTATTCGTCGTTTCTTTTTGGTTTTTGCTGGCCCGCCGAATTGCTATTCGTGGCCCGCTCGTCATGCGTTTTTTTTCCGCGTAATTCGGCCATTAATTTGGGTGTGGCATAGGACAAATGGTAAGGAAGTGTTCTTTTTCGTTTAAGGGCCTGCTCACCATCAATCCTTATTGACGAGCGATGCCTGTTCGTTCGTTTTTTTTTCAACTAAAGCACCTGGATATTAGTGCTTACAACGAACGAAAAGAACTTTAATAAAAGAAAAGTAAAATAACAACGAACATCAAAAGAAAAAAAAGGAGAACATTAATAAAGGTGGCCAAGATAGAAAAGCAAAAGATATAGAGTGCTTTAAATTTACATTATAGATTTATATTTACATCTTGTTTTTATTGTTGCTCTTTGTTATTGATTGTTTTTCAGAGTTTATAGAGTTTTATAAGAATTTATTTAGATTAGAGTTTTTATTTACATGAGATTATATTTACACCTATGTTTTTAAAACAAAATAGGGGTTGATATAAAACTCAATAGTAAGTAATTCATCTCGGAAATCCTTTTACCATTTTCCACTACGTGATTCGTGAGACAAAATTCCGGTTTTTGGTAGTTTTCGCGGATTGCCTGCACAATGGAAATGCTCCAAGCACCCGTGGACCTCGAAAGGTTCCACGTCACAAAACTTGATGGCACAAATTATGCCACATGGAGTGAGGAGCTAAAGATGGCCCTTGCGAATCAGGCCCTCCTTAATATGTTGATGGGTCGGTTGCCGCTCTGCCGAGTTCGGCAACTCCGCTCGAAATAAAAAAGCGGAGTGACATTTGTCAAGCGGTGGCCTCAGGGATTTACTTCACGATCGTGCCTGGAATTCGGAAGACCCTCTTCCAGGGTTTTAAAAGGACCCAGTGCAAACAAATACTTAAGCACATCCAAGACACCTATGAGCCCGGCTCAAGAGAGCGACGCTGGCAACTCCGGTGCCAGTTTGTCTCACTAAAAATGGGGCAGACTGAATCCGTATAGTCATATATTGCCAGGGTCGAGGCCGTGGCAGGTCAACTGGAAGAAGTGGATCGCAAGGTCCTAGACGAGGATCTAGCTTTCTAAATGCTGATGGGCCTTCCTTCCGAATTTTCCTTGAAAATAAAACTGATTCACGTATGGTCTGAAAAGGAATTCACCCCATCTAAAGTGAAGTCTGCGCTGATCGCCGAGGCAAACACCGTGCGTTTTGTGGCCCAGAATGCGAGTTCTTCTGGGGCTGCTCCAACGAGCGAGGTGTTTTATGCTAAGCCTTTGCAGCAAAGACAGGGCGCTGCCCTTCCGGCCCATGTATTCACGTTTGTGTTCCCACTGTGGCCGGAAGGGGCACCTACAAGATCATTGTTGGGCCATTTATAGGAAACCCACTGCGGCGGTAGTAAATCGTCTAGCCGCATGAGGGGGGGGGTAAAAAGAAAGGCAAGCCTCCTAAGTCAAAGAGGGCACCTAGCTTGTCGGAGAAATCCTCGGCGGCCAGCGCAAAATTCGACCCGCGAGGATATTGCCTTGATGTCTGTATGACCCCTTTAGCTGAAGAACTTCCCGCTGATGAATGGACATGGGATTCCGGAGCGGGGTTAAGTCTATGCAACGACAGAAGTGGTATGCCGAGTACGGGGACATAGAGCTCATGAAAATGAACTCGTACTCAGGCAGCTTCCATGTCCAAGGAATGGGGCCGTCATTATGTTGGTCCAGGTCGACGGGACCATCAGATATCCTGTCATCCGAAATGTTGCATATGCACCTTGCGGTATACGAAATCTCATCTTCTCTTCTCAGCTAGGGAGGTCGGCTGGCTGCACATGGGGGATGTGAACCAGGTGATTGTGAAGGAGGAACGACCATCATGCAGTTCAAGAGGCGGGATCACCTATATCATACGAAGGCGATCTCACGCCCTGACTTGTTGACTAATTATTTGGAATCTAATACCACAAGTCAGTCGACGCCTAGGGTCCCGTCAGATCTAACTTTGTGGCACGCAAGGCTGTGTCACATGAACACTGACTAAATTATTAGGATGTCAAAATCCGAGTCAGTGAGGGAGATGCCTATACTCAAAGATGCCCCCATTAATGTGACATATGCCTTCAAGTTAAGGCGCGTCGCCCGACGGCTGGACCTTATAATAAAATCTTTACGAAGGCGCCGCTTGAACTAATTCATGCGGACTTCTGGGGCCATCAGCCTACCAATAGTTACTACCTGGTTCTAATATATGATTTTTCCCGCTGGTGTGTGGTTTATGCCCAGAAAACAAAGTCCGAAGCCATGGTTAATATCAAGAAATACATCCGGAAAATGTAACGTAGGACTAGTCGTAAAATAAAAACAATTAAGACCGACAATGGAGGAGAGTTCTGCTTAGGACCTTTAGAGAGGTTCTATGAGGATGAGGGAATGGAACACGTGAAGACCAACGTGTACTCTCCTCATATGAACGGGGTGGCCGTGAGGTTCAACCAAACATCGGTTGCGGCCATCCAAACTCTCTTGAAAAAAATTGGCTTAAGCCAAAGGTTCTAGGTGGATATGCTCCACACTTTTGTGTACATTAAGAACCGCCTTCCGCAGGTTATCCTCGACAATAAAACTCCTTACGAGTTGTTCCGGGGATATAAGCCGAACCTCGCACATATGCGCTGTATTGGCTGCAAGGTTCATGGCTTTAATCCCCACA
Source organism: Julus scandinavius (assembly GCA_034696685.1). Taxonomy (NCBI): domain Eukaryota; kingdom Metazoa; phylum Arthropoda; class Diplopoda; order Julida; family Julidae; genus Julus; species Julus scandinavius. The sequence continues at coordinate 8,281 of JAQGAE010003799.1, forward strand.
AACAAAGATCGGGGAAATTTGCGGATACGGCAGTTCCTGGAATCCTTGTCGGCTACGCCCATACTACCCGGGGTTACAGGTTTTATAACCAAAACCAGGATAGCATTTACGAGTTTAGTCAGGTGAAAATAAATGAAGACACCATCCCTGACGAGAGACTGCCCCTGGTCGATGAACCTGACTCGACCGACGATGAGTACGTCGAGGCCCCAGCTTCTCCTCTGCCGGTTCCAACGAGTGATGCTTCAGCCAAAAAGGCTCCAACATCAGTTCCGAAGCATCACAAGGTGACTTTCAAGGATCTGTCCCCCATTAAGTGGAGACGGACCTTAGTCCCTAGGAAGACCAGCGACCGAGTAGACATATACTATTATCATGATGAGATACGTCTGCGGTCTGGCAATGTGGTTAGAGCTTATTGCCGAGAGGAGAGGATTTTATTTGACTCCAAGGACTATGACTTCTCTGCTAAAAATCCGTTCCAGGGGGCGTTCGAACCCTCTGGTAGACAGGAACTACAATGCGGAGTTGAAGGTGCCCGGACGGCACCTGTAAGCTCCGGGGTACCTGAAGAGGGGGAGAGCAACAAGTTCGTCAATGCTGAAATTAACAGCGTCGACGACGATTCCAGGACTTACAGAGAAGCCATAGAATCTCATGATGCCGATAGATGGCAGGAAGCGATGAACGACGAGTTGCAGACACTCAAAAAGCGCAAAGTTTACCGTGAAGTGAGTCCCCAGCCTGGAGAGAAAGTTCTCGGCTGCCGGTGGGTTTTCACCCGGAAGAGGGACTCACAAGGGATGGTCATCTGGCACAGGGCCAGGATGGTGGCGCAGGGCTTCCAGCAGCGAGAGGGATGAGACTACACCGATGTTTACAATCATGTAATTAACTTCACGTCGGTCCGGGTAGTCTTCCTCCTTCTCGTGGTGTGTGGGGGTTGGCTACATTTTCATCTTGACGTCAAGTGCGTATTTTTGTATGGTGCACTTGACAAGCCAATCCTCATGGAGCCTCCCCCAGGAGGGGATAAAACATCACCTTGTGTCTGGAGGCTGGAAAAATCCCTATATGGGCTCCACCAAGCAGGCAGGTGCTGGTGGAGTACTTTGCATGAGGAGCTGCAGTCTTGTGGGTTCATTCCACTCGCCACGTGTGTGCGTCTATCGGAGATGGGATGCTCTGATTCTTGTCTACGTGGACGACCTGCTGGTCCTTTGTAGGCATAGCAGGGTCCAGGCCAAGGTGCTCGGAAGCCTAAGGAAGTTGTACGACATTAAAAACCTTGGTCCTGTGATTCTCTTCCTAGGGATCCAGATTGAACAGGGATCGGACCACGTTAGCATAAGTCAGACTCCCTACATTGAATCCTTGGTTAAACGGATGTTTATGGTTAAGGTACGGAAAGCAAAGGAGCCACTCCGGGTCGGGACAGTGATGTCCCGGGAATTAATGGAAGATGGGAAGGAAGTGATTCCATACCAATATCGGAGTTTAATAGACTCATTGCTTTTATATCGCCAGGATGACGCGACCGGACATCTTGGTCGCGGTCAATACATTAGCAAAGTTCAGTAGTGCGCCTACTTTATTGGCCTGGAATCAAGCGGAGAATTTGCTCAATTCTGTGAGTACGACAAAAAACAAGAGTCTGATTCTCGTTAGGAGCGACGATTCCAGAGTCTGGGCATACACTGATGCATCCTGGGGATCCGATATCGATACGAGTCACTTGGTATCGGGGATGGTCGTGTTGATGGGTCGTTCCCCGGTATCGTGTGGTTCGAAACGCCAGACCATAATTGCTCAGTTTACCATGGAGGATGAGTTAGTCACCTCTATGGAAGTAATAAAAGAGTTTATTTGGCTGACTGAAATTCGGAAGGAGTTAACCGCCATTTTGCCCTACCGTGATCCTGGTCTAGTGCTGTTTATCAATAATCAGTCTGCGATCCATGCCATCCGGAATGAAGTTCAAAATGGCACTACTAAATATTTTAACCTAAAACTCCGGTTTGTGCGAGACCACCACAAGAAGGCTTTTTTTGATTGGAATATATTTCCACTAATGCCAATTTGGCAGATCTTTTTACAAAGCCCCTGTCCGCAGACCGGATTGAGCATTTAACCCCTTATTTGAATTAAGCGTTGTTTTAACCCTTTTTTTACTCATGCGTTTTAAGGGATATCGTTGAAAGGGGGAGTTTGTTGTTTCGAAATTGTTTCACGATGTCCATTGTGAAAAATAACTCCTTAATTTGAATGGTTTTAATTATAGTTATTTATTTGTATATTTATATGTTTACAGTTTTTAACTTACCCATAAGAGTAGAGGAGGTTCCTGTTCTGTCTACTTGAAAAAAGACCTGAAAGAAAATATAAAGGAAAAATGAAATAAATAAATAATATATTTTTAATTAATTAATTAAAAGATTAAAAAAAAGGGACTCTACTCCAGTTTTTGGGAGAAGTTGGCGGCATTATCTGGTCGCCTTGTGGTCGGCCATTTTGGTCGACTGACACGCTTTGGGGCACTTCTCTTTGGGCCACTGACGAAGCACGATAGTTTTCTCTTCTCCTCCCCGTCTCCTGAAAAATAATAAATGTAATAAGTTTTGTTTATATCTGACTTTAAATAAAAAAAACAGGATTAAGAATGAAAATGCCTCTTATTTAATCGACGTGGATTTTAGGGCCGTCTGATTTCCGGCCTGCCAAAGGACAAATCGAATATCAGGCACTGGTACAAGTGGAGTTAAACTGTGAATGATGTCAAGGCGATGTCACTGTTGTTTATAGTTGGACATTAGCTATCCACGGCTGTACAGGCCTATCCCGGATTACCCCAGGCAATAGGTGGCAGGGCTAGATTGTGAAAGTTAGCACCCACATGCCAATTCGGAAATTGGGTTTCTGCTGTCAGCATGGCATGGGAACTAGGTCCTAGGGGTTGTCCCCTAATGTAATTAGTAGAAACTTGCCTGATTGCATCTCTTTGATGGGCACTAATTGCCGAAAAATCCAAATTTGGGATGTAAGCATCGTTCCCATGCAAATTTGGAATTTCGCCCTCAAAATTTTTAAATTGTCCGCTGATAGGAAAATCTTGGATAGAAGGAGATGCCCTTAAACGTTCAAGTTCGCTATCAGTAGGGTCGTCATCAGAAGGATGGACGAAATCAAAAAAACTTTCAAACTCAAAACTTTCCTCTAAAGTTTTCTGCCTCTGTTAGGGCACACATGTTTTCCTCAAAAGAAATGTCAGAGAGTGACAGATCGTCAGAATCTAAACTTTCCATACCCTCATCCTTTTTGCATTTTCCACTTTCAGCTTCGTCTATCTTAACTGGTTTCGTAACAACGCACATGTAAGTAAAGTTCAAAATAAAAAAAGGTTTCGGCTCGAAAGTTTGTTTGTGTGAAAAAACCTTTTCTCGAATTGCAATAGGGTTTTTGGCCGTAAATGTTGAAATCTCCACCATCGATTCTGGACTTAAATTTTTGTACCCCACATACTCTGCAACCAAGTGAGCCAATGATTGAAGCTCTCCGTTGTTGTAGGAGGGTGGTTCATAAATATCTGGATAATGTGGGACCATTGAAATTGGTATTTTAAACGAACTTAGGGCTCTAGCAGCACGAATAACTTTATAAATAGTTATTCATAGAAATTTTATTCGATCTGGGAATTGAGAATTCAAATCATCAAGTTGAGAAAAATGAATTACAGCGAGCTTTTTGCAAGTTACAAAATGTTCACTAGGATTCGTAATCCCTTGTTGAGTTACATAAGAACTTGCCAATTTATGAATTCTGAGAAACTCAGCAGATGTATGGCGTTCCATGCATTCAGAAATTCTTTTTGAACAAACATCAGCTGATATGAAATTGAATTTAGCGGGTTTTTAATAGTCCTTCTGCATCTGGAAACACGTGGACTTTGAGTGTCAACACACTCATCAGCTGATTGTGATGCTCTTGCTGTCTTTTTAAGCGGCAATTTTGAAAAACTGCATTTTTTCTCTGATTTGTTTAGGCTTACCAAACTTGTCTTTTTATGGAGTTTAGCAGCATCAAGCTCCATTTCCTCATCGTCATCATCATCAGATGGTGATGATGACTTTGGGTGATAAAGTTCCAGTTGATCTCTGGACGTTCCAGGACACAGGACATCGCGAGAACTATCCAGTTAAGTATCCTCATTACTCACGGCAACCGGTACGGTCGAAGGTCTTTAGCGTCTTCTCCTACGCAGAATGGGAACCTCATCTTCATTGTCAGGATCTGAGGAAATAGGTTACAGCCTAATATCTCTCCCATTAACAGTTCCTAAAGACACATCTTTTATAGGATCGCATATTTCATACGAATTAGGGCTCAAGTTGCGCCGTATAATGTATGGTCCATCACATCTGGGTGAAAGCTTTGCAGAGAAGCCCTTGGAGGCTGAACATATTGAGTGAGTTGTCAACAAGATTTTTTCTCTCACTGCAATTTTTTTTTGCAAGCATCCTTCATTATGTTTAGTACGTCTCAGATCTTGTGCAGTTTCAATCCGTGACTGCGTGTCCAGCAATATAGAGGACATCTCTTCGAGATAATAAGAGAGACAAGTTCTGGTATAATGTTTATCGTGACAAAATTTGTGGAACCTAACCAAATTGTTATTAGGAGAGCATCGTACTCTTCCAAATTCAAGAAAGTAGGGATTGTTATCCATTACAGAGCTATAACTGGTATTCATATCCCATCACACTGCAGGGAGATGCTCATCTCAGGTAGCATGATTTCCCCGGACTGCAATCGCTAGTTTTCCCTTAAGATCGCGATGCTTTCTCTCCACAGGATTTGCTTGAGAGTGATAATTGGCATCCCTCTGAACATCAAATCCCATAGTGGCAGATGCTTGTTGGAGTACCGCCAATAGGAACTGAGGACCATTATCACATTTTACAATGCGTGGAGTTCCATATCATAAGCAGATATCATTTATCAAGATAGTGACCAGTGTCTCTGCTTTGGTATTCTTTACTGGGAATAAATCCATGTAACCAGTGGTTACATCACTAACCGAAAAGATGCTCACATTTCCTCTTTCAGTTTTAGGTAAAGGTCCAACAATATCTACACTGATAGTTTTGAATCTGGGAGGCACAGGGGGACTGATAAAGACCGCCTGTTTTTTGGAATAATCAGGTTTAAAACTGTTACACTGGAGACACTTTTCCACGAAGTCATAAAATTAACCTCTTATTCCCATCCAAAAATACTTGGATACAATGCGCTTATAGGTACCTAATGCACCTTGATGGCCAGATTCATGATTTGAGTGATTCCACGAGATCACTCTTCTCTGTAAAGCTAAGGGAACTACTAAGCAATGTTCATTGCCTTCGATAAATTCTAAATGCTGATAAAGTACTCCATCTAATATAAGATACCCTCTTAACAAATAACATCGAGCATCAGGAGCATCTTTATCATCCACAGAATTAAGAGTCCGAATTACGTTACTTTTTACGAAGCAGGACGTTTTGGCTTCGTCATTTTGGCGCCGGTCATTTTGGCGCATTTCAGATTTGGCGCCACAGGGTTAGGTTAGGTTAGGTTAGGTTTTTGGCGG
>JAQGAE010003800.1:0-13903 GCA_034696685.1 Julus scandinavius
TAGCCCATATCATTAGAATCCTTTGTATTCATAAATGGGGCATGCATTGAAAACTGTCACATTTTGATGGTTTCCATAATTTCAGACATGTTCTCCAACAGTCGATATCCGATATATGTGGATGACCAAAATGTCCCGAGGTCACTCATTGTGCGTTCCATTACCCCTCTTTGTAGTTTGGACGCCGCATGTATGAGCACGAGGGCAATTAAAACTATAGCATGGCTAAATAAAGAGGCAAATTGTAGGACTTTAATGGCTTCGCATGTGGACGTCAAACAAATGTCCTCTTTGTTGTTTTTAAAATGTCGGGCCATTAAGGTAATTCGCCAATGGCCCCGGCCTTGAGGCAAGAGTGTCATTGGTGGCAGAGGTTGTCAATGATGCATTTTGCACTCACTTGTTAAATTTCGCTAGATTTGCGGAACTGTTTAACGGTGTCTGATGTTGGTGAAACTGATCCAAATAACAGAAGAAAAAAAGTTCAACGATTTTAACTATATGAAGACGCGTTTAGACAAGGAGCTTCTTCATATCCGATTGCAGCACACCGAGTTTTAAGTGTCCCCCTATCGGAGTGCAGGATCTGTAGCTCCTTTGTACTTGGATATGTGTCATTAGCATTTAAAAAATGACCGGCACCTGCATCTCGGCAAAATATCCCCCAAAAAACACCAACGAGAACACAATTTCCCTACTCATCTTTCTGTTTCGTGCCTGTGTGGGCCATTCATTGAGACAATGGAACTAATTAACCTAGACCCTTTGGTCCAACACTTGTAGGTACTCATTGTTTCCATTTTTAACCTTATTCTTCCTGATTGCAAATGCTGAATACAATGGATTCTGGTGATCCGAGCTACATTATGTACATAAACCAATGTGATGCGATTAAATATTGCGAGATTTCATTGTTGAGAATGTGGAAAATATATAACTTAATGCCATCTACCTTAGTTAGCAAATCGGTAAAGTATGCTGGTCCTTAACTATTAATAATTTAAAAAAATATATCTGCAATAGAAATACATAATTCTAACAACTTCTCGCATTGTAAGGGCCATTCCAAAATGACGTCCTTAAGAGGGGGGTAGGAGGGGCCTGCTGGCATGTGGACGGGGAGGGGAGGAATGAAAGCCATTCTGGACGTCCACTAATGATGGTAGTTCTCAGTTTTTGGATTTTCTGTTTAATTGAGTTTTAAAGTTAAATAATAACATTTGCAAATTACTTTCTGACTATTTCCAACATCGCATATGGGTCCATCTATAGAATAGTAGACTTGTACATTAAATTTAAAAATGCTGAAACCAAGTAATAATTAAGAAACATCCACACAATTTACAAAATGCAATATCCGTAATATAGACCTGACATACCGGTAGCGGTAATAAGTTGGGTTTGGAAATCACTGCAATAAGTTTGGTTACACAAATGTTTCAAAAAGATTTTATAACTATCAAAAAAATTCAATAAGATTTATTATTAAACTCTTTGACGAATTCAGAAAGACGGAAAATATTTTAAATTTGTATACAACTTTTTAGGAAGCTCTAATAAAATGTCGTAAGAATGAGGACAAATTTAACGAGGGTTTTAGAAGGATTTAAACTGAATCATTGGTTTTCTGACGTGTATTTAGATTTAAAAAATAGTGTTCAAAGCAGGAACCAGTTTGTCACTGTATTGGGAATTTTGAATGTCGGTGGCTTTGATATTTTTGTTTTGACATTCCAAGAACTCATTGGAAACAGGAGTTGATGTGCTTTTTCCCATGTACGCCCAGCATTTGATTATGAATCACCGGAAGCGGTGTAGATAGGCCGGCATACTCTTAACATTTCTTTTTGTTTTCATTTTTTTTTTTTTTTTGTAAGTGCATAATGAAGTTGTCTGTCTTATTCGTCATGAATTACGAGGCTGTTTTGCTGCCAGTTTTCTTAATTCGTCGTACATTGTTTTAATTGCTACTGTGGTAAAACCTTGTGCAGTTGTTGGAAGGAGATTTCAGTTTTTTATTGATAAGTATTCTGTGTGGGTAGTTTGGGTGGTCATCTCCCCTATCACTATACATTGCAATGTCATCTTATTGGCGTGTTGTTCTGCGACTATATAACGTGAATTCTTCCTTCTGTAAGGGAGAGTGGGTAGGAATGGGACATTTTTCACCTTTTTTTAAAGCTATTCACAAACCATAAAAACAAATTTCAATCACTAATTTACTTTCTACTATTGTGACAAAAAAATGTGTTGAAAATATTTTCTTATTACTAAAATAAAAAATAAAATATTTAAAATTAAACTCCTCTGTTGTCCCAATGTGCAGGAGGATTGGGTCACTTATGTTTAAAAGGGAATACAAGGGATTGCACCACACTAATTTAAGATGTTATTTATTTGTAATAATAAGAACACTTTTCCATAAAAAATATTTTAATAAGGATTTTTTATTATTAAAACTAACAAACTTATGAAAGGGCCTAACATCAATGCAAAATTTATAGATTTCCTGTATTCTTGACCTTTCTTCACACAGAAATCGTGTGGAAAGCATGATACCAGCCAGAGTTCATTATCAAAGAACTCTTCTTCAGAATCCTCAGATGATGACTAGGACAGTTCCATTCCTCCTCAACTGTTGTGTCCCAAACCTCCTACTAATAACCACAACTATACCACTAAGTCTTGTCTTAAACACACAATAGGATTTAAACGAACCTGGCAGATTGCTAGTAAACAACTAATAATATCATAACCATCCTAATTGGTATTAATGTACTTATTATGAAAACAAAGCCTCCAAACTATAGTTTTAGAAAAGTTTAATATTTGAAATAAAAACTTATTTTGGTAGTGAAATCACACTTTTCCTTCCTGCATTCTTGTGCTTCAACGGAATGCCTCTATTTTGCTCAAACCAATGCAGGAACACAAGTGCGATCTTGGAACACAAGTGTCAATTTTTTTTACACATCAAAGTTTTAAATTAGTGGCAATGTCCCATTCCTCCTTCAGCCCATTCCTACCCAGGCACTCTCCCCTAACCTTGGGCATTCTACATAATGATTTGTAGACAGCTTTGCTTACTCATTGACAATGTATAGCTCATCATTTTATGCATCTGCCTTTGTAAACAATGTAAATTCCAGTTGTGTAAAATGTGTTTTTGGTATATATTGCTTATCTCTAAAGGGAAGTAGCCGCCTATAATATTATCACTGTGACAAAACCAAACCACAACAACTGCTACAACGACATTCTGCTTTTTTGTGTGTGTTTCCCTGCACATTGGGTTTTCTGCTCCAGTGACTGCTTTTTTCGGTACCCAAAGTGAACAGGAGTTTACCTGCACAAAAACTGATTTATGAAATATCAACATTAAAAAAAAGCGGCTTAGTCCACAACAAGAACATCTGTTTCTTTCAATTAATTTTGCTGCACGAAGGCATGCAATTTCTCGGAAATGGGCTTAATTTTTATTGTCCTTTCCAATTACCGCTTTAATATAGAGATAACGCGGATATTCTTAACGAGATACACAATGGCGATATAAAAACAACCTTTTTTATACTCTTTAATAACTCTAGCTGGTATTTCGTTACCCATGGACAAGTCATGAAACGTGAAACTCGAGCCTGCATGTTTTATGATACGGTTTCAAGTTCAACTTAAATTCCCTTGAACCTGGGATTAAGCCAGGTGCTTCCAAGAGGTTGTTCCATTTGGGTATCATTTAAGACAATGGCGTAGAGATACCTGGGAGGTCAGTTTCAACTGTTCCCTCCAATTTAACGACCATGGCTATCGTCATTCTGATTTTTCCGATAGATAAGTGTTGTCAAATTACTGGTCTTTGGGCCGACAATGTCCAACGGGCCATGGTCTACCCTCCTTCCACAAAGACCTGAATTTTGTCAGTTATTATATTGGTCGCTATAATAATAAATCGATGCTAATGGTAGAATCATTAAGGGGCATGTGCTGGGAAGGGATGGCAATTTAAAAATATATAAAAAAAAGTTAAAATATAAAATGTCGGCTGTTGCAAATTGGTCTTGACGTCGGTTAATTAACCTGGATTTCTTGATGACCGGTAGCGCCATTTGCTGTCCTAACTCAGCTTTTGGCCTGAGGCGTATTACCATCCTGTGCCATTTTGTGACTCTAGTTTAGAGCACTTTGACGTGCTGACCCTGGGCAGTTTGTTGGCGACTTTGTTGTTGTTGTTGTTTTCGTCTTCTGATAGAAAAAAATGTATAGCTCTCATAAAAGTTAAGTACGTTATCTTTTCCACGTGATGAGCAGATGGAAAACCGAAACTTATTTGGTCGGTAGATGGCGCTGAAACTCATATGCTGACTTGCTTAGTTGTTTTTGATTTAAGCCCCTCACACACTGGACTCACTTTATGTAAAATCGACTGCTAGCGCACGATTTTTGTGCGCTCAGCGCAAAATATCGTCTGCTAAATTTCTTTGGCATGCCAAACATACAGAGCACATCGGAGCGGAGAAACGTGGGTTCCGCCCCCACATATTTATTTGCAAATCACATTATAGATTAAGTCATTCCATTTTTTGTGCATTTGACCACTAATTAAATTTAACTAGTTTAGATCTAGCCGCCATTGACCTTTACTGGTTTACAAAGTTTGTATAAATATAAGAATCTTTGAGTCGTTATATGAGAACGATATATTTTAATTTAGTGATTTGGCATTTTTTGACGTTTTGATGTATAGACCCAAGAAATGCAGATTTCTTGAATAAAGGATATGTGTGTTTTCACTGAATTGTTTTTACTTAGATAGGTAGTTTTTGGAATTGTAATTTGACTTGCTAATGTAGTTTGTCAAAATTCTAAGAATATTTCAATGTCACCAGCATCGTCTCTCATTTATTATAATATAATCGTTATAAAATTAGCACTCATTTAGTAACAGAATTAATTACTAGTTTAATGGATAAGCGTAATGACTTATGGAAATGGCAGCATTGGATATGAATAATATGATTGTAATTTTGCTTGACGATATATCTTTCAAAGTCTAGTTGAGTGGTATAATAACTTAAATAGAAAATGCAGCTTTGGATTCTTATCAATCTGAGAATATCAAAGCTATGTCATTTATTATTTATTTGATTTAAAACCCTTATTGAATTATAAATTTAAAACTGATATTTATGTTCCTTTCAATGTCTTTGGATTAATGGTTGATGTCCATTATCTGGCTGATTAAAATGCTGGCGGGGTAATTTTTTTCAAAAATTTTCATGAAAAAGCATCACGGTTTTTAATTTTATTTTTTTATTTTTTTTATTAAAATTCCAGTCCGGTCTTCTGTGTTTAAATGCGAATCATTACTCACGTTTAACAATAGCATCATTAAAATTATTAAGGCACCGAAACAAAAAAAAGTTGCAATTTGGTGAATGATAATGCATCGGTCATTAACAATTTTGGATCCCTTGAGTGCTTTTTCTGGTGCATCAGTTTTTTAATGACCGCTTCCCAAATCAAAGGACATCTTAGTAATTGTTCATGCCCATAATGAGTCGCTTTTGCCACTTTTGCGAGGGTGTCACCTCGTTCATGCAACCTAAAAACCGGCCACTTTTTAATCTAAAGTGGTTTTGCTACCTGTTTTTGCCCAAGGGTTTTGCATGGTGAGCACCTTTAGTTAATGACGCAATTCAATTTCTGCAAAAACCATAGCAGACTGAAACAGTTTTGGCGTCACAATATACCGATCTTAATTTTTTGAGCAATTTCATGCATACATATACCATATAGTTGTCTAGACTGCATCCTTTCATCGTTTTTTGATAAAACTGAAAATCAAACTTAAAACCTTTATGTTGGAAGCAATTTTTTTGATAATTTTTTTATAAAAAGGGTTGTATATTTACACGTATAATGTGTACGTTTACTTTTGCATTATATGCTTTGTTAGTTAAATAAAACAGAACATTAACCTGGAAATCAAAACTTAGCATTACAAATCGAAACTTGACACATGTTTTCTGCAAAACTTTCTTTCAAAATGTTCTCCAGATTTTTCAATTACTGAAAGCTTCACTTCTGAAATATTTTTGCAGGTCAGTGTTGGTCCAAGCTTTTTACAAGTTTTTCAAGCAAAGCTTGACCACTTATCTGGATTAGATATTCAAACTTGGCTTTATAGTTACAAACAATGGGTCAATTTTCGCAAAACAAAAATTTCACGCCCTCACACCGTGAAAAAGTAACGGATAATGACGAGGCCGAAACCTAAAATTCCCACGAGTCCTTTTGTGCCATTCGCATCCTTGGGTCAGTTTTTACTGTTTAAACCTAAGCTGAAATTGTAGATTTTGGTCACCAATATTGAAGTGCTAACAATTAAGGTAAATTGGAAAACATTTCCATCACTGTCGAAACTGTTTTAACACCCTGTTGCCAACATACTGGCAGCGTTAAATGTGTGTATTGGGGCCATTTTTAGTAGACCAGACCCTATTGTTGATCTGCGGGGGCCGTAATATACATCGGAGGTGTTAAACACTCAACCCAAGTTATCACCTTTACCTCGATTTTATTGCCATATGTGTGCGTGTATTTATTATATGGACCTGTATGCATACATAGTGACTTTCATCAGCTGATAAAACAAATAGGCTTTCTTCCAGAGAAAAAGGGGAGGGTGGAGAACAACGCATACGTGCCGCATTTGCTAAATTATACCCTAGGTGCAATTTTCACGAAAACTGGTATCTACTTAATGCCATGATTCGTCCAATGGATGCCTTTATGTTTGTTGCCATATCATGGATGCCATGATGTTGTATAAGCTTATATCCATAAACAGACTCCTCTTTTGAAGTTGGTTTTTGGCAGGGAGGCCGCTCTTGTCCAAATCTTTGCACTGCTTTATTGTCATTTGTATAGGGGGTTTATTGCATAATAAACTTTACCTTTTTCGATTGCCCGCATCATCCATAAATTCTGGAATGGCTATATGTAGTATGTGATCTTGTTCCGCATCATTCTGTTGTTGCTTTTTTGCCAGTCTACCCTGTGGCTTTTTCGAATCGATATACTCTTTGTAAATACGTTCGTAATATATATATACTCCAGCTTTTATTTTTCAAAAATTGCATTGTCAATATTCTTGCGTCTACAAACAACATTGCGTGTCAAATATGTAAAGCCAACTTAATTAATTACTAATTGGTACAAGTTTTAAAAAAAAATGTTAAATACATACACATGTATATTTGTCTATCTCATCGACATGTAGTGGGTTGTTGTCCTACATTACAGTGTTGGGTAGTTATTAAGTGCTTTGAATGAATTTGAGTAACGAGTAAAAGAGTAATTGAATACAAAATGTACAAAAGTAATTGAACGTAAATGTACTCAAAACGTATGAGTACAATGCACTCGATTACAAAAGTGTACTCACAATGGGTGATTACAAATGTTCTTGAGTATTAGCGAAATCTGAAATTATGAGTACTAATGTAATAGAGTATAAAACTTAGTGTTTAAGTTTAAAATAAATTGATTTCCCTAAGCAATACTTTTGCAATCCGCCATATTCGTATACAGTACTGAGATTCATGAGTACAATACTATTGATATCATGGAGTATGATTCCAGTACATATTTGCCCACGTCTGCTGTATTATGCACACTTTGGGATCTACTTCTGAATAAGACACCCTGTAAATTATTCCATAGCATGGGCATGGTAAAGTCAATTTACTCAATCCCAATTCGCGTTTCCATATTGGTAATTTATGCGACGTTTATTGGCGATGAGTTTATACAGAAGGACCTTTGTGTAATTCAAGTTGGCCTTTCGACCAGAATCCATGCTTGATATTTATACTTGTTTTTCACGTTTTTCCACCAGATCTTTTCAACTCGATGTCAAGTCAATAATTGCTCGTTGTTTACAATTTTATACGCGTTTTAATGGAGAGCTATTAATCCTTTTGAGCTAATTAAAGTGCAACGCATGCAGTAAAATTAGACGTTAACTTAATAAACTGGGATTACATATGTTAGGGCTCGTTTGCTTCAAATTTGATGTCCTCGATGACCACTTTTCAGGATTATGCGACAGTTTCCTAACGCAAAACAAATAAAAGAGAAACTATTTTCACTGAGGATTTGAGGCTGGTTGAAGCATGATAACAGGCCCTAATGCCTAGTACAGATCAGAGAATACACGAAGAAGAAACATGTTTACGATAAAAGTTTGCTCTCCAGTTTTCTGTCCAAAGGTTTCGACAAACATTTTGCCAAAGAAAGCGTATTTCCAGCACTGTTCGCTCAAGAGGCGGTCCAGATCAAATGAAAACATGTTCGCTGTTCATGGCGCTCGTACCAAGGCATGTATACAATGACGTAAATCATTAACACAATTTGCCCCATCATACTTTTCTAGAGCAGATGACAATTTTGACAACAGCATTTGCTCAGTTTGGATGTGTTGTTTTTATGTGGGCACTATATTTGGACAAACATGTTTATCGAAATATGCTCATGAAACCACGTTTCGATAAATTGGTTTGCATAAACCCTGTTTCTGTTTCGTGTTTGCTCTGGTCTGTACCTAGGCATAACAGTATAAGGATTTAACAAAGCGAACTTTCTACCATGCAATAAAAAAGCTTCACTTTTTCTATATGGGATGTGAAATGCATAAAAATATTGTGGGACTGCATGCCGATTTTTAATCTATATCCTCACTATTAGTTTGAAACAATTCCATTTATACAGAAGAAGAATAAGAAATAATTTCAAAATATAAAATGAATATATACTAAGTTTATCAAATAACATTTTTGATAAATTGTGAAATTTATTTTCATATGTGTCTAAAATGTAGTGCTCTGTGACAAGTGACCATTCTACAAATGACTCAGTCTTCGCATATTTTGAAAATATACATTATATTTTATTACTCATTGTGGTTTTATATTTCTAAGTAGTCGTTTTTGACTGTAGGTAAGAGCAACCCTGGTTTATTGTATTACGATAGATGTCAGATTGGAAATTGCAGCTTAGTGAAGTAAAACTTTATTGGGGGCTTGTTTTATGGCAGTTTAAGTCCTTATCTGTTTCCGTTTTTATTAAAGAGGGCTGTTATAAAGGTGACTTAGCTGTTCAAAGAAATTGGATCTGTGGCAACGCTCTTATTGCCTACTTGCGTTGTTTTAACACGTGAAAAACGTCTTAAATTAAAATTTCGTGAATTTTCAGTATGTTAACGACACTTTGTTTCATGTGAAAAGAATGCCTAAATTCTGATTTCCTGGGTTTTATGGGCTCAATTTCCCAATCATTTACACGTGGGTTGTTCTATATTTTATATGGTTTATATAGTGAGTAACAGTGTAATTTTACAATCTTTTATGTCGGCGAGTAAAACAATCGAGAAAATAACAGTTTTGGGTGGGTCAGAAGAGAGTTCCTTTTGTGGTTATATGTAGCTATGTAACGTACATGTAAATATGTTTAATAGGATGTTGTTGCATTTAGTCAGAAACACGTTCTGGTGAAATTACCACTCATAAAACATGCACTTTTCGTTAAACAAAAAATAAATACAATTAAACGATGCATATTAATTTCGATTTATAATATAATTTTACTAAGTGCATGTTCATTAAAACTTAATTATTACTTAATTTAAGCAGAAATTAACTAAAGTTGTACATGCGTTTAGCTCTTATATTGTGATAAACAATGTTTTTGGTACTGGGAAAATCCAAAATATGCTAATAATTTATGGGAAAACACAAAAATTAAATTACAAAAATATGACAGCAACGAGTTTTAAATTAACTTGACGACATTCCTAAGGTATTATCTTCTCAAAACAACTAGCAATTAAATTCCAGTTTAATCTGTTTTTTATTCATTTGCGGCAATATAATTTTATTTTATTTAAGATTTTTTTATACAACATCTACAAATTAGTAGTAGTAAAATATTCGCTATCATTGTTATATAAAAGCAGGTTATTGCGATTTCTTCGAAATCCTTACAAGGAATTATAATATTTCGACTCATGTCTTATAGTTTTTAAGAAGCAATTACAGACAATTAATAAGCAGTTTTATTGGCGTCTCTAAACAATGTGCAAAACGAAATTTTGTCTGCTATAAACTGGAAGTGTGAAAAAGTATTGAGAAGTAAATTTTGCTTAATTATTCAATTTTAATTACATGGTTTTAGTAACTAAATCCGAGTCGCCACCAACAGCAACATACAACATGAAGCTGGAAACACACACAAATAAGCCACACACCTTAAACAATGTGAGTCAGAAACATGTTAATGATGCCGAGGTGTATCCACCAAAAGAATCCAAAAACACGGGTGCAAATCTGTCCAGTTTATGGCGCTTCTACTATGGTCCTTTTTAACCAGCGATTTGCAGACGATCTTTTTTTGAATCTCAACACGTGCGTGATTGTTGCAACAAAAAAATGCGACCAGGTCTTCAATTGAGCCGATGGCTGAGCAAAGCTGACGGCTGAGCCGAGCAAGTGCAACATTTGTTTCTTTTGATCTCGACCGCCTCCCGAGCGATCGTTCAAATGAGTCCAGAAACATGTTTCTGGATGCAAAAACGCTTCATAAGTTTGCTGAAACATTTGTGATAAGCAAATTTGTTTTAGCAAACCTTGCGTCCGCTTCATGTTGCTGTTGGTGGAGACCCGACTTAAGGTCTGCTTTTCTCATAAATGTGTCATGAATGCTGGAATCCAAAATGGAGAAATATTGTTTTGCCTCTAGATACAGACGCCAGTGAAATTGGTCTATTCACTCATTGCTTCGTTTAATAATAAAGGAGGGGAAAGGTAATTGAAAAGGTAATTTCGGAGGTTATTTCCACGCATTTTACAGTATGGAGAAGCATCATACTACAGCTAGAGGAGGAAGGGCTGTGGTCATCAAAGGCTGGACATGGCGGTGCTTCAGCCTTTGGTTACTCTGCGGGTCGCCATTGCAACGACTTGATGACTTTATTGTCCATCCTGTATTGGTCCCCATTCAAGAAACACGCTGCCAAGCTACCTGAGAATGGGACCTCCAACCGTTAATTTAACCTTTATTTTATTGCTTTTTTTTCCCCTTTGCCCCGGGTGCCTTATAGCCCTCTACCATGGAAACGTTACTAATGTCCATTTCACACTTGGAATATGCTTGGGTAATTTGCCTCCTACGTCTTGGACATCTGGTTCGGGTCAGTTCCAACCAAGCCGTTAGCTTGCAATATTATCATGGTCATTTTATGATTGAACCTCTCTGGACCTCTGACCCTATCATCCGAACTTCTCTCCATTCCTACCCAACCCATTTTTCGGAAGCCATAAAACGATAAATCACTTTCTCTGAAAGCGATTAAGGGACACTCTTGGTGAAAACAAAAAAGGGCTTATGTCCCACTGACCGATATTTTAATTCCTGTTTGGTTTCGATTGAAGGTGACAATGAGGTGGTGCTGCTTGTTCACCACTTCTTAAGACCTTGGCGATAAATGTTTGCAAAGTTAACAATAATGGGATCGGATTTTGAGATTTTGGGGGCTTTGCTCTCCCCCAGTGTTAAATCTCAGCATTGCTGGTCACCTAAGACATCCTCTAAATATTTGAAAATCTATCTTGAATTCGTATACTATGCTTTTGTTGTGCTTTTAAAATGTAATGGCAGTGTGGAATCAAACTTTCATCAAGTCATAAAAACATCTAAAATCATGAAGTGATACATTTTTTTTAAAGTACAGAAAACTCAAAACAAAATTAAACTAATAAAATACACAAAGGAACGCGGATGAAAAACACTAATAAGGAATTCAAAATCGAACTCAGAGGAATCAACATGGTGGTTATTCTTTGTAATTTATGTCAGTGTTGAATAAACACAGCAGACTTGTCCACTTGTACAATCCGGTTTGCATAGTCTCCATTCGCAGCATGTCAAGTGTTTGAAGAATTTCTCATCACTTTTGTTGATAGATGTTAGTCAGATTTAGGCTCATTTGGCAAATTGACACACAAAAAAACTTTTATAAAGTATCACTTTTAGTCACATTCTTTTAATATGATTGCAAACATGAACATCAAACTTGGGCAAATTGTACTGATTAGTAATTATGTTTGCAGTAGAATCGTACTCTAGTATAAGTAGAGTACATGTAATCAGTAGTCGTGTGAAATGAGTAATCAGACTTGGGCAATCGTACTCTATAGTATGAGTTGTATCATAATCAGACTTGGGTGATTTGTACTCTTGGATACGAGTACTGATTTTAAACACCGTATGGTTTATTACAAGCAGAAACAATTAAAATTTTAAAAAATCTGAACAAATATATGAGATCACAAACTATATTCGTATAAACATTAGCAAAGCTTTAATAATTAAAGGGGGGGAGAGAAAGAACAGTACATTCGATAACAAAAGAATCATAAGTAGAAATGTAATAATTAGGATACATTCATATTGGCTTTTAGGATAACCCTCATTTCAAGTTACTCATTCGCGTTACTCAAATGTATTAAATGCGACTCGTTAACTTCAATTCATATTCGATTACATTGGTACCCATAATTTGAGATTATGTTAATACTCAAAGACATTGTGAGTACTTTTTTGTAATAGAGTGCGTTGTACTTAGTATACGTTTTGAGTACACTTGCATTCAATTACTTTTATGCTCATACCTTTTGAATACATTTTATATTCATTATAACTCTTTGTACTCAGCACTCTTTTACTCGTTACTCAAATTCATTCAATGTACTCAAAACCTGGCGAATACTGATGAGCACGGTACAACAATTAAAAACGTTCTCTGCATAATTGAGAATGTACTTCCAAACTGAATGTTCCCATTCTCCTGTGCTAACATATGGCGAATACTTTTACTTTCATCATTACCTTGCTGCCAGTGCCATTAATGACCGAAAGGCTGAAATGATTATCTTACAAGGAATAAATTGATGGAAAATGATTTTCACAAATTGTCGTTGTTACTTTTTTTGGCATCTGTTATTGTAGCTGAAAGAAAGGTTTTATTAATGAAGTTGCAACCCTCGCCTGCCTGCTGCTGCAGCAAGGTAACTTGAATCCCAAAATGCTAAGAGGGCCAAAACCTTGCCGGTTAACCGCTTTGCAGCTGGCACATACAGGAATTAAATTCACCCAACTGTTATGCCTGAATAATGTTTCCTTATGGGAGTAATTCGTTTATTTGAAATTTAAGTGCAGTTTTTTAAAGCTTTTTTTTATATATATTGCCTGAAACTTAATAAAATCAAACTGTCAGCTATCTTACATAAGCCGATTTTTTTATACGCGTAATAATTTTTCAAATTTTCATAATTATTTAATTATAGTATTAAATCACGTTAGCTGTCCCTCGTTTATTTACATTACCATTAATACGCTTTTGATGCTTGTTATACTTATAGAATGGGCGGGTAAAGAGTGTTTAAAAGTTAAAGGTTAAAAGAGTAAACTTGGGGTCAATTAACTCAGGAAATCTTTAAGTAATGGGGTCAGATTTGGTAGGCTTTAATCTGAGGTAAACCTAAAAGTTCTGATTTGATAATATGATGCTTGGTCTATTTTCTGATAAACGATCTTTTGTGAGCATATGAGGGAATTTTATAAAATGTGTCTATCAAAGCCTGTCACATGTTCAGTATACCTTGTAATTTTTTTACAGTATTTTTCATGGAAATATTATGGGAAGAATGAGGGTAAACCAAATCTCCCCTTCGTGTTTGGGACTATCATTCTAAACCCCTGATGCCACCCAAGAAATACCATTATAAATTTGAGCATTATAAATTAAAAATTACAATGCATAAAACTTGTTAAAAAAAATTCAGCCATT
>JAQGAE010003801.1:0-13902 GCA_034696685.1 Julus scandinavius
GATGCTGATGCATGTTAATTTAAGCTATTTGTCAACATTTGAGTTGGCAAATGATGTTTTAGTTGTTAAGAGTGTATATATGGCTATCGTGTAATTTTCATAAAAAAGAAAAAAACATTGTATGGTGTATACAATAGATACCGAATGTAAACGCAGATTATTATTGTTTGATTTTTTCTTCTTTTTTTTCTTAAAATTTTAAATAATTAGTGGAAACGTTTAAGGCGCCCACTTCATTAAGGCCCTACTTGCCATCTGGCAAGCTGATACCCTGACCTGTCCGCCATTGGTTGTGAAATAATAGGAAATGTGCTATTGGTGTAAAATTTCGCTTGAAACTGTTTAAAACGTATACGAGTCCATTTCAAGAAGGAGTTTGGCGAACCAACGCCTTAGATTCATTCAATGCGTATTTCGAGAATGAGCAGAAAATGTAAAGGAAACTGACTATGCAACTCTGGTTCGCCCTATGTTGGAATATTGCGCTCCTATTTGGAACCGCCACAGGATGGTTCATATTCAGGATATAGAGATGGTCAAGCATAGAGCAGCCAGATTTGTTAAGTGCAGTTACCGACATTCCGCGGGTGTGACAGAAATGCTCCACTCTATAAATTGGGACACGTTGAGGTCCAGTCGCGAAAAGTTATCTATGGGGCTATTCAAACGTTTTAATCTTTCTTGTAATTCACATCTTGTTTCCCATATTTTAACGCTTAACGACCTTTCTAGGAGTAGACATATAATCACTCAAATTCTTTGACCGAAATTCGTGCAAAGATGGATGCTTACTATTGGTCTTTCTTTTTGCATGCGATTAAGCCGGGTCTCCACCAAGAGTATCATTGAGTATACTCGCGGTTTGTTTAAACAAATTTGTAAAAAGTTTGCTTATCAGTTTGGTTTCAGCAAATTTATGACGCGTTTTCTACTCTAAAATCGAGTCTAGACTCATTTTCACGATCGCTCGGGTAGCGGTCTAGATCAAAGGAAAAAAATGAGTCGGCCGACGGCTCAGCCGTCAGCCGTCGGCTCGGCTCAGCCATTGGCTCAATTGAAACCTGATCTGACAGTTTGCAGACGAGCTGAAAAATAACGTTAAAGTTATTAAATATCTATATCTAAATGTAGATATGTAGTAGATGTTTTTAAAAATGTAGATATTTAGATCGCCTGCAATGCGTGAGTCTAAAATTGAGTAGATGGTAGCGAACCTACCTTGGTAGGAGCGCTATCAAAATGACACATTGCAGCTGTTTTTATTAATAATTTTGGTGGAGACACTCCGGCGTCATTATCATTGTTGTGACTTCATAGTTTTCGGTTTGTGTTTTTTGTTTTGGATTTCATCCTCATTCCTCATGATACTCTTGGTGGAGACCCGGCTTTAGACGATGGAATAGCTTCCCCCTCCTTCAATATGGCATTTATTTGCTGACTATAAGGTACTGAGTTGAGCTGAATGCTCAAACGCTGATCCTGAACTAAAGTTGATTCCAGTTGGTGCAAGCCATGAATGACAGTCCACCATCAGAGAATTAGCTCGTTATGAAATTACTGGTCAAGTTGCCAGTTTGCTGAATTCTGACACTTTTCTCGAAAACTTCTCCCAAAAGCCATGGCAAACAATTAGAAAACATGGTAAAGCAAAAGGAGCGTCACAAGCGCACTCTATATTCTATTTATTTTGATTTATGCGCTATTAGAGCAGAGTGATCAGGTGGTCGGTGGCGTTCCGATGGCCTCTTGTGACACGGATGCATTTAGATGGCGTACGACAGGCGACTGCTGCAGGGGAGGTAAAATGAGTGCCATAATGAATATTTAAGTATGCATAAAGTGAGGGAGATTTATATCCATTGGCAATGATGTACGAGCTGGCAAGTCGTAACAACGCGCCCAATTCGTCAGAAAAATAGATCCCGAAGTATATGGAGTGCTATATAGAGAGGGAGTTAAATAATTAAAAAGAAAGAATTTAATAACCTCTCCATTTGAGACCTTGTCAAATAGGCGCTTTTATTTAATAAAGGTATTAAACATCGGGGCTTTATCTGTTTAGATGTAACGTTGATTTAGTGGTTAATGGGATGCATGAATAATGCACCTGCAGGCTTTATGAATTATGAAAATAGAGATCCTCTTCTGGCTTCCAGTAATTCCATAAATGAGAGTGGGCCAGCCGAGGATCCATTAGGCCTCCTGCCCACGGTTCAGCGTGCCAAAGCGTGTAGTATATATACGATGTACAATCGAGTGCAATAATTTGCAGGCTAAAATGAGAGGATAACAAAATTAAAGACGCATGAAATAATCATGAGAGATTAGAAAGTGCACATATAGCTTGAAAGAGAAAGATGCCGTTGTTTGGTTTTTTTTATCCCCATCTTCTTTTTCTTCTTCATGTTCATCCTGTGTGTCTTTCCTCCGCATTATAATGTAAATGTTGCCAAATTGAAATTTAGCTGATATATAATATAAAGCGATAAATATTTGATGACAATATACACTTAAGAATTATGCTCGTCGATGCGATACGAGTTTAGGTTTTGCAAATCATGCGTGAATTCGCGAGACCAATTAATACGCTAAAGATTCTCAAAAATCCACGATGGACTTATGCACAGTTACGTCACTGTGGTATCACGTGGGTTGTTTTAATATTGGGGCATTCAAAATGGATGTCCCAAAAATGTCTTCACAAATAGACCTGCCAACATGGTGTCCATTTTAGCCCAGATCCCTCTCTTCCCTGTAGACTTCCTTATTTTTTTTTGAAAAGTAGTGTGTCCAGAAAATTTGTTGAAACATTCAAAGGCTCATCCTATAAATTTCCAAGTCCCCGTCTCGCGGCCAATTCCATGACATTTTTCCAGATTTTTCTGATTAAAGGAAATTACAACCCTATCCCTTTCAATGGGAAAATTTGCAAAGACACTCACAGTCAGACAAAAAAAGATTAAATAAAAATAAAAATGGTTTAGAATAGCTTTATACATCAGCAAGGTACTGATCGTGTCATTTTTCACGTTAAAATAGTAGATTTTTTTAAATTAAATTATTCTTGGAATTTTTGCACTCACAACGTGTGCAAAATAACGGACATTTTTCAAACTTGTATATTAATTTTAAAAAGTCTACCATTTCAAAGTGAAAAACAACAATAAGAGGCCCTTGCTGATCTGTCAAGCCACCCCAAACAATTCTCACCCCCACCCAAACCTCCCTCATTCAACTGTGAGTATGTTTGCAAGCCCAACCCATTGAAAAGCATAGGGTTGTGATCCCTCTTAACGGAAATTTCCTGACCTTGAAGGAAAATTCCAGCCTAAAATTGGTGTTTAACGGATAATACATAATTAAGAAGGTGTAGAAAGTTCAGTGGACGGGACCTGCTCTATATAGTGTACATTTCCATTCACCCTGTAAATTCGTATATGAATTTTATCCTAGATGAAAGGTGTTTATTATATCTTAATTTCATTAGTTTCTCATAAGCTGTTGGCACTAAATTAACGGTCATTACATTCACCCGAGCGCCGTACCTTTCATAACTGAATGACGTCACTCCTTGACCCTTTACTCTTCATCCATCATTCGCTCGTCCAATGTCTTACTCACCATCGTGAAATTTTCATACACTTTGCACCAATGAAATTATGTTCTTCGGTGAACGTATACGAGTGGATGCATGCACTCGAGCGCGAAATCTTCATTAATTTGCGAATTAACTTAAGTAAAATTAATTACTCGCGAACATTAACTCCTGACATATACACACGCGTGTGCATACATTACGCCAAGCGCTCAGTTTATGAAATGTCAGATTTAGGAGTAATCCCACATGATTGTTTATTTTTATATCTTCAAAAACACGGTGTTCGTACAAAAAAGTCCGACTTAATTTTCAGGAGGCCTATTTGCCTGATTAATTTTCTACGCCAAACGGTATACGTTTTTGTAGAACGACTGCTTCTCTTTCTCCTTTCACAAGCGTGTGGTTTGATGTCAAATTAATTGTATTAATATCAAAGTGATAGACATATTAAACGACAAGTTTATTTTACCCGCGAATACACACGCTAATTTGCAAAACGCAAAATGAAAAATATCATATTTAAATTATACAGCACCGCATCCTATACGCTTATCAAATTCGAGGCATCAGTTGTCTTTTTTTTATCTTCTCCAAGTCAAAAAAACAAAATTGTATTATTTCCAAGCGTTGTTAACGAAGAAATATGCAGTGTAGTTGTTTTGATAACAATGAAGTGGGTGATTGGCCAAGTTTGGTTTTTGGGCACAAGATGGCGCAGTATAAATTTCCAAATAATGCCCATATATTTTTTTAATGTTTTAAAATAAACAAGTTTTTCTGCTACCAAATACACAAAAAAACATTTGTACATTGTACTAGATTTCATTATAAATTTCATCCTATTTAAAAGCACATTTGTATATAATCAACTGAAATGTGCATGTACGCATGCGCTCTCTTCACGACCTCGCGAAAATATATAACTTCAGCTCACATGAACATACTTGTATATTTAAAAGTTACAGAAACATAAAGGGTAATTTTTTCGATTGTATTGTAATATCTCGTGCTGTAGATCAGAAATTCATGCAATTTCATGACATACAGAATAAAAAGTTTCATGAAATTTCATGAAATATAAAACGAAATTGCTGAAAAAAACGGTAGCATCTGATTGGATACAACAAAATTTTCAACAATTTTCAATCATTGCACACTAAACTATATTGAAATAAGTGGAAATCAGGTAATGAAAACAATCCGATTCTTATCAAAACAATATAAACAATAATTTTCAACCTTTCCCCAACTTTTGTTGCACACCTTTATACTCTTTAGGGCACACCAGTTGAAAAACACAGTTAACTGAATGATCTTATTTAGTTTAACTTTTTCTGGAAGGGAAGGGGTATATATAATTTTTTTTGTGGAAAATTCCACGCCTCCCATCCCTTTCTTTCCCCCCACATAATGCGTTTTAATGCAAAACGAGTGTTTAGTTCTTTCGTGTGTGTTATATAATAATAATGACACATTAACAGGGTCCATTGTCTGAGAGAAAAGAGATTCGTCAGTCCCAATTAACATCGATTAGTTTTCCCATGCGTTTTAAGAGCCGATCCTCCGCTAAACATAGCATCTACTTTTCATTCCCACCTGCCAGAATAATTTAGTAAGTTTAGGAGTTTTTTACGCCTCCTGCCAATCTCCGAAAATGATACGCAACACGACTAATAGGAAAACGCTGACTCTTCTCTAGTCATATTATTATGCTACAACGTATAAGCCTAACCCGCACTTTTCATTTTTTCCTCTCCCTTTTTCCCTCCACACACGTTGGGTGAAATAAGAAACGCTTTCATACATAGACTATGAGTGATTTGTCCCGTACGGGAATCTAATTTACTTGATTAAGAATTCTCATAGATCATTCATATAGCAAAATTAAAATTATTACTTTAGTAACGGTTTTTATCCTCCCTCGTGTCTCTCCATTGCGTGTCACACACCATTATACGGCTATCTGTCAAGGGTTTAATCCTAGGATACAAAAATGATTGTCAAAAAACGCCAAGGAAATTAATACAGAACGAGACAAATGAGAATACGCTATTTTTCTACTTCTTATTAACGTGGCATTTTTTTAGAAATAAGGATTATGCATTGGTAGATAATTTCAAACTGTCATATTGGACCACGAGAGATCAGTGTAAAATAACGAGGATGGAATAAAAAGCATCCATTTTAAAGGAAGATTTTGTACGGTACTATATGTAAATTAATGTCCAATTCTCATCCAGGATATATATATATATATTAGTAGCCTATAAATTCGCTATTAAATATAAAATAGTGCTTCTCCTATAGTATATATTTAATATTACATTTTCCATATTATCAACTGCAGACATTCGTACGTTCGGTATCGTAAATAACATTTCTTGTTATTAAATCCCGATTTACTATAGAAATTGTTAACCACACAAATTTCAGGCCAATGTTCGGAGTGAATTGGATTTGGACTTACTCTCAATATGATTTTTTGCCATGAACCCTGATGGATCCATATGCAATTTAAAACGAGTAAATTAATTTACCAAATAAGTTTAAAATGTAATGTATACTCTTTTTGTTCTAAAAATGATGTATGTATTTATTAGCCTTATAATAAATACGTGTAATTTTCAATTCAATTCAACTCAGTACCCTACAGTCAGCAAATCCCGAGGCTATTCCAACGTCTAATTGCATGCAAAAAGAAGGACCAATAGTAAGCATCTGACTTCGCACGAAGCTCGATCAAAGGATTTGAGTGATTATGTCTACTCCTAGAGTGGTCGTTAGGCGTTAAAATATGGGAAACAAGATGTGAATTACAAGAAATATTAAAACGTTTGAATAACCCCATAGATAATTTTTCGCCTCTGGACCTCAACATGTCCTAATTTAGAAAGTAGAGCATTTCTGTCACACTTGCGGAATGTTGGTAACTGCTGGTAATTTTCTTGGAAAAGCGAAAATGTGCAATTTCCTCTGCTTTTGTAACATGGATAGTTTAAAATTGATGAAATACAATATAAATCTGAGAAATATTAGCATAATTTTCTTTGATCCGGCTTATCAGAGTTTTCGGTAATCGAGGTCCACATTAACTCTGAAAATCTTACTATCTTCAAATTTATCTAATTTAACTTTGTATTTATCACCAGTATTTATAACCATTATTTTGATAAAAATTGATAAATGTGGAAAAGTACGAGTTTCTTCGCAATGGCTAATTTTCATGTAAGCTGAAAATATTCAAAAATATTTATTCATTTTAAAAGTACCTCGCTTTGAAGAAAACAATGCTGAGACATAATTAGTGCCACTTATCATGGCTTCCCACCTTCAAAGGAGCGTATTGCAAGCGCCATTGCTTTAAATGTTGTTTCAGCTTTTATCAACTTTCCCAGCCCCAAACACACTACTCACTTTTGTCCGCTCCGTTGTGCATTGATCGCGCAACTAGTGCGCATGCGCGAACCCAAAAACGTGTGCTGGATCACAACCCTATCTAAATGGGTGAAATTTTGAAACACAACCACAGCCAAACAAAAAGAGATTAAATAAAAATTGTTTAAAATAGCTTGATAAATCAGCGATGGTATTACTTTTTCGTTTTTCATTTTGAAATGGTAGATTTTCAAAAAATTAATAAACAAGTTTAAAAAATGCCCGTTAATTTGCACATTCTGCCAGCAGGTGGTTGCATGAGAATGCAAATTAACGGACATTTTTCAAATTTGCTTATTAATTTTAAAAAAATCTACCATTTCAAAGTGAAAAACGAAAAAGTAATACCATTGCTGATTTATCAAGCTATTTTAAACAATTTTTATTTTTATTTAATCTCTTTTTCTTTGGCTGTGATTATGTTTTAAAATTTCACCCATTGAAAGTGATAGGGTTGTGATTCACCTTAATGGATTATTGATTGTTATTAAGTTAGCAGAGTTAAGGAATATTTAAACATTAATTGCATTAATAAATCTTCAATTAGAATAAATAAAACTCCTGTATCAAAAATATAATTATAGTCATTATTGACATAGAAATGTGCAATCAAATACTACTATTTTGCTGTTGAATTTATATTTGCTTTTCTTTCCACAATAAGCAATTCTTCAAAAAAATTCAAACAAACATAACGTTTTGTTCAAAATGTTTTAACATTTCTAATGATACAAGCAAAAACATTAAACAACATTGTGCTGGTATATAAATGGAAATTCTCCAACCACCACAAAACAGGCATATGCAGAAATAGCGCTTAAAACTTCTAATTTAAAGAGAATATACTTTACACTCTACTAAACCAAACTGCAAAAACTAGAATTCATATAACTAGAATAATAAACCCCTGGGTATTTGTGTTTAATAATTACACTTATATTACAATTATAAAATGATCAAATATAGATGTGCATTGTTTCACACTATTGTAAATGAACTATATAACAGGTGTATAATTAGTAAAGTGATCAATCTTATACCCACAATGACAAAAAAGTAAACTATTACATATATTTCAATTCAGAAATTATCTGTTTATTCTTCTCAGCTGCACTCAATTGAATTATTAATATATTAACATATTGTCTCATGTTTTAATAAACATAGAATTTGAATATTGATTTGAAAATAAGAAGAAATGCAGATGCTAATTATATCACGGTTTACTTCCTTTATTTCTAACCTTGTGGGTGTGAGGTTTATCACCCTCTTAATAAACCGGCCATTTAGAACAGGGTACTGGAATTAAGCAGGCTACAATGAATTTATAACAGTGCATTTCGGTGAATGCTGCAATACAGCACACACACACACAAATTCAAACTTGACAAATCTAGTCATTACTAAACAGTCACATGATAGAAAGGAAATTTTTGCTTTATGTTATAAAAACGTTCTGTTGCATCAATGCCACTGACATTATTGGTTATATTTTAACATCTATTTCTGTCAGATCACTGCTGCCCAGTGCAGCACACTTGATATTCTTCAATCCACAAAAAATAATTGAAAAAGGTGTAAAATGTGATTATTCCATTACTCAGTATATAATATTGGTTGTTAATCGTCCATTTTTTGGTGCCCCAGCTTGAATAACTTCTTCCAAATTATTGTCCAATGGCCGATACTGGTTCGTGTTTGGTCTTCTGCGTCTTTCTTGCCTGCCTTCCACGATTAACGCCAAAATCTGCATGGAGAACGAAATATAATCAATGCTTTAAATAATAGATAAACTATGACAATTTTACAAAAAGATGCTTTTGATTAATTTCCACTTAGAGGTTTTTCAGGGACAAGGCCCTTATTTATTCACTTTCATATACCGTATTTTACGGATTATAAGATGCACTTTTTTCTTCAAAAAACTGCCTCCAAAATTCAGATGCGTCTTATACTACTTGTTTTTTTTTAAAAATTGCTTAAAAATTAAGGTGCGTCTTATAGTCCGTAAAATACAGTAATAATCTTTTCAATAAATGTGTTCTCTTAAAATTGTGTTTAACACATGGTGCTATTTATATGAATATTTTGATATGAACATTTTTTTCCCACAAAAAAAGGTTGTTTATGTATTAAATTGGCTTATTTATGCAACACGGGCCAAATACCAATGCTAGCTAATGAACCTCCATCGCCTATATGGGATCTCGGTTTAATGTGCATTAAGTCATATACAGGGTGGGCCAATAAAAAGTAAGCCAACTTTATAAAAATCATAAAATGGTTATTTGTTAATGGAATTTATTGAAATTTTGTACATGTGTACTTAAATAAGATACAAAAAAATTCCCTATTTCAATTTGTGTTCAAAGTTAGTACCTTTCGCGGAAATACAAGTCCTAAGGCACATACGCCGTTAGGCGATTGCCTCGTAGATTGCTGTTTGATTAATTTCATTCCAAGCGTCCAAAATTCGCTGCTTGAACTCGTCGATGTCTGCGTTCATTCCTCCAAATCTTTGGTCACCCAACAGTCCCGACCTAAGTCCGCTTGACTATGCAATCTGGGGTATAATGGTCGACAAAGTGTATCGCTCGAAGATAAGAGACATCGACGAGTTGAAGCAGTGCATTTTGGACGCTTGGAATGAAAATTAATCAAACTGCAATCGAAGAGTCAATCGCCCAATGGCGTATGCGCCTTAGGGCTTTTATTTCTGCAAAAGGTGCTAAGGGAATTTTTTTGTATCCTATTTAAGTACACATGCACAAATTTTCAATAAATTCCATTAACAAATAACCATTTTATGATTTTTATAAAGTTGGCTTACTTTTTATTGGCCCAACCTGTACTGTGTATGAAAGTACATCTAAACCTTGGTATATGGCCGCTCTATATTATACAACCGCTATAACTAACTACCTTTTTTAATTATGGCACTTATTCGATTTACAACCCACAAAGTTTTGTTATACAGCCAAAAAATGTGATAAGTTACCCCAACTTGCACAAACAAAGTTGGATTTGGCTAACAATAAAACAACTTATAGGTTTCACTTCGTTTAAGAAGGCAAAAAAAAAAGGAAAATCGCAATGCAGAACAATTGATTCATTATACGGATTTTCGCTTTACGGCGACCTATGACTAAATGACATTGAATTTAAGATGTTATTTTTACCTTCTGTTTGTTGTGGAAAAGGACGTACATTACGATGCACATTCCAACCACAGTCAAAAAATAAATGAAGAAATGGCTATCCCCATTATCGAAATCATCGGATCCAATGGTTTGTTTAGGGTGTTTTATCTGGGGTTTAGTTTCACCTTTTGTAGTCTCACTTTTTTCGGCAGTTTTATCTTCTGCTATATAAGCATTTGCAAGACCAACATTAAAATTAAGAAACGTATTGAACTAACAGAATACAAAATCAAGCAAGTTCAACGACTACCTGGTGCATCCATGTCGGCATCATCATTCTTTTGAGGGTTTTCCATTTCATCTGCTAAACAAAAAAAACTTTGTGGTTATGGCAAGGTCTACTGCACCATGTTAAAATTGCTTTAAGTTACTGTAATGTTTAATACCTCCATCGTTACCACCATCATAATTGGTGAAGTCTCCATCTGGAATTTGTTTGTTGTTTAAATCGAATTGATTGTCGTCAGCATTTTGACTGTCAACATCGTTGGGTATGCTCGGAGGTGGGACTTGGGGTCCCTTGGGTTTGCTTATCACTTCTTGTTCATGTTCTGAAGGAGTGGGTTTATCAGAACTCAACACTGGTGGCTTCTTACCGGGCTCTGACTTATTTTCGGTTGTTTTTGCAGGTAGTGGAGGTTTAGGTAAGTTTATTGTTGATGGGGGACTCTGTGGAAGTTTGGGGCCTTTTATTTCTGGTATCAACGTTTTACTGTCGTTTAAGGATGACGCAATTTTTGCAGTTTCATTTATTGAAGAGTTGCTTGGTGAAGGCATATTCTGCACATTTTCAACAACTTTTGTCTGAGTTTGGTTGGTAAACGTTTTTTGAAGAGGTTTTGTTGTGTTCTCAGTTAAAGGTTTTTCGATATTAGGCAACGGGTTAGATCCATTTTGGGGAATTCCGCTTTTAGCATCTGCCAGTGCAAATGCAGATTGAGATTCTGCAGTTTTGGAATCATTATTCAAATCAGTATGGGTTTGAATCGTTCCAATGTTTATTACTTCTGTAAAAATAAAAAGAGAATGTGAGGGATCACATTGCTAATGTTGTAAGCTAAACATTATGTTCCAAATTATAAAATCTGGACAATCTCTATAACTATTTTCTAAATTGAAATTGTTGAAGGATGACATCAGCACACGATGAAAAGGTGTATTTGGAAATTTTTTAATTATTAATTACTACATCATAAAATTAAATACGCACAATATTTTAGTAAAAAAACCACTGGGCTGATGAGTCCCAGACTTAAGCTCATTGGATGTTACCGCAGCACAATAAGCTCAAGTGTGCATTTGCGCAGGCAGACAATTCCTCATGGGATATTCGGTCAAGCGTGTGTGTTTAGACAAGTGCAGTAAACTGAAGAAATATAATAAGCTTACGTACTTTTGTTTGGTTTGCCAATTATTGTATGCTTTAATTACCATTTCCCCAAGTATCTATCTGTCATGACCTATATATATTGTCCAAACTTATCTTGACCCTTGAGCAATTGTCCACATGCACAAACGCCTGCCTGCTTTAGCTTATGACTATGACCTAATATTCAATAAGCTTCCTGGAATCCACTCTTTGAGCTTAAGTCCAGACACCTGGAATGATATATTGCAAAATCAAGGCATCTTGGCATACCTTACCCGTAATGTAAGAATATCCCAAGCCAAATAACAGCTAATATGATGATTTCTCCTCCAACATAACATACTATAGTGACTGAACAATTTATGTTGCAAAATTTTGTTGTGAATCTTAAATTGCCAAAAAAAAACTGGTGACGGGTTCTGAAGTAAAGGAACCTAAACTTCTAACTAAACTAACTAAGGTTGTGAAACCTTTTTCAAATGTCATTCGTCATTATTAACGGGAAATTAAAATGCAATCCAGATTCAAACTTGCATCAGATGCATTTACAGGTGCAGTGTGTCAAACCCTATAGTCTTCTCTTTGTTGTTCCAACTAGTTGTATCCAGAACAGCTTAAAACCGCTCCTTAATCAAATTTTGGATAAATTAATTCAATTTGCAATGATTCTATATAACATAAAGGAGAATTACGGTTCCATTATAGCGAAATTAGTTAACAAAACGTGCTTGTGATGTCATACTTTAGTAAATGTTCTCAAGATAGTTTGTTCACGTATACTTACGCCTACTCCCGGAAAAACATAAAACATCACATTACTCAGTATTATACATTATAGTTACCTCTAGAAGAATTCGGGATTGCTGCAGCGGTAGTTTGGACAGTTATTAATAATGTGATCAGGAATAAATATAAATGCCACATCCTAAATAACCACCTTTCAGCACAAGCCATTATACAAGGAATATATTTTTTACGTAACTTTTTTAACGCGCCACCTGGCATTGACTTTACCAACTACTAGTTTCGCATATTTTGGCTTGGTGGCAGTACAGTAGAAATGGTTGGGGGCGGATGGTGATGTTGCCATCTCAAAGTCTTGTTTGTTCGTTATCTTGAGTCATTTTTGTTTTGCTCTTGCTAGTTTCGTGTTGCGCCGTCTTATATCAAGTTCGCTTTTGTGTATTCCGCTGTATCTGTTGCTTCTCTCGTACAACAAAACTAGTTTCAATTTTCAAAGTCCCTAAAAAAGTAACTCTCGGAACTTTATTCACGCTATGGACTGATGTGTACGGCTAAGCCTAAATGCACATTACGGGAGTTTTGGATGGCATGCAGGTGATGAAAATATAACTATATTTGTGGGTAAGTAAATTAACGATACATACTTTAATTATGGAATTCTCGAAATTGACAAACTTGGATACGGCAATGTTTAAACTATAAAAACTTCATGCATAAACATATGGCAAGAATGCGGGTCATCACCACAAACTGACATTTTATTATACAGAAGATTGGTATTCAGCGCAAGCATGTAGTATGCTCGTTTTGCCGTTGGTAATAGGCCAAAATCATGGCTTAACTCTACCAAAAGACTAGCTCGTAATGTGTAATTAGTTGGCAAACTTAAATCTATGAATATTTGAGACTTCTGTAGACCATGACATAATTTACGGTAATGTAGTTATAATCAAGGCTACTGTACTGATATGGGAAATTTCTTAGATCAAAGCGCATTTTATCATTATACATGAAAATGTTGAAACTGACAGCATGATTACTATGCTGCTGCATATTTAAATCAAGTTTTATCAGGTTTCAAATATAGCAATAAACACGTACCAGTCAATTAAAAATAGGATCTTAATACTTTACTTTATTACTAGTCTGCCAGATATCACGGAATTTCAACAAAAAAAAACTTATTTATATTGATATCTTGAACACCAGTTTTGTAGAATGCAGTCGTGCCTCTCCCAAATCATGGATATAAGGATGCGATTTTAATGGCGAAATTTCATTGACCATCCTAGATAAAACTAGGACGTTGCATAACTGAAAGTAACTTGGGGAAACTATTTTCCACAATTTCTTCCCAGTAATTTTCATTGGGTTTTTTTCCTATTCGCAACAGTGAAATTTCATTGACCATGCTTGATTTTTTTCCTATTAGTAAGGGGTGAACCATAAATTGTCACACTTTTTTGCCTCGTTTTAACCCCACCCCTTTGTCACAATTGTCACAAATTTCACTACACCCAATCCATAATGATGTCACAACCCGTCGATTACTTCCC
>JAQGAE010003802.1:0-13902 GCA_034696685.1 Julus scandinavius
AAAAATCTACCGTTTCAAAGTGAAAAACGACGATCAATTTCAATTGCTTATTTATCAAGCTATTTTAAACAATTTTTGGTACTTTCTGGGTATCTCGACCTCACTTTTCGATTATGTGGACCTCATAAAATTCATTTTAACCTAACTTAACCTAAACAAACGTAAGAAAGTTAGGTTAGGTAAGGTTGTTTCATGAGGTCGAGATAACCGGAAAGTACCCAATTTTTTATTTTTATTTAATCTCTATTTGTTTGGCTGTGAGTGTGTTTTAAAATTTCGGCTAAAATATACTTTACGTCATTTTTCGAAATTTGTGAAAAGGCGGATGTTATGTTTTTACACGATTGGAAACTCGAATTTAGGTGCGGAACCTAACCTAACCCAACCTAACCCGCTATAGTTTCTTGTGTGATTAGTGGGCTTTGACATGTCATACTTGGCTCGCCGGTGAATTAACACACAAGAACCCAGAACTCAAAAAACACATAAAAAATGACATTCGACATATAAAACGTTCCGTTTTTTTTTTCCGCAGCTGGTCTCGGTGAGTACTGTTCAAAAATATAAGTTTTCATGCAATCTGTCGAACCATTCGGGCCATCTCGATAATGACGTAAAGTATATTTTATCCAAAATTTCACCCATTGAAAGTGATAGGTTCTGATTCACCTTAATACAGAGCCGCGAGTCAGGTGTAATTAAATGTGTTAGCAGCTTGCATTTTAATGTTTATATGCAAGTAGGGCGATGTGCTACTATATACTACTGCTATAGAAGTAAGTGATGGTTGCACCTTTATGCGAGGTATTGCAATGTAGAGAATGCAAGTTTCGAATCACACAAGTAAGCAAGCGGGTCACTGTGCCCCACTTAATTTCAAGTCCATTCTCACTTAAAAAGTCGAAGAAACTGGTCCGGCAAGGTTTTTACGCCGAATATCCTTCGTTTCGTGTACCTGACAATTGATTCGATGCCTTGTACACGGGTGTCAGACTTTGCCACAGCCTGCATACGCACGTAGGCTCCAACTTTATCTCTCTCTAAATACAAAACTCACTCTCTGCATTTTGCTATAAGTGTGGAGTAAAGTGTGGGAGCAGGTTCAGTCAGTGGTTGAGCTGCCTCTGGTTCGCACCGTACGTACGTTCGGCCTCATTCAACCCTATACCTCCTCTCTTGTCTGTTTACCTTCGTGCTAAAGGCGAATGACTTTATGTAAGTTGATTTTTTTTCTTCATATTTTTCATTTCTAGAACATATCAGAAATATGAATTACAAATAACTGTACTTTTTGAGATACGCTAATTGTCAGAAACTTAGTCTTCCTAATGGAATTTTGAAAAGTATCGACTCGGTTCAATTCAGTAGCTGCTTACAGTCAGCAAATAAATGCCATATGGTATAGGGGAGGTTTTACCAAATTATTTCAGGAGAATGCCCCTATACGTCAGTAGCGATTTAAGCATTTGAATTTTTTTACTAAATCTGGACTTTCGCCAGGAAGGTCTAAAAGGACCAATAGTAATAATCCATCTTGGCATGAAGCTCAGTCAAAGGCGATTATGTCTACTCCTAGAGTGGTTCTTAGCCTAAGGACCTTAGACGTTAAGAATATAGGAAACAAGATTTGAATTACAGGAAAGATCAAACGTTTGAATAACCCCTTTTTTGAATAAGCCCTTAATGAAATTTTCAAAGTAGTGACTCGGCTCAGTACCCTACAGTCAGTAAATAATGCCATATGGTAGGGGAGGTCCAAAAATCACGGAAAAATGGCGGATTTGGGTTGAAATTTGTGAAATTTATTGGATTTCGGGGGGGCAGGTTGGGGGGAGGGATCTATCCCCCCATATATACGGCCTTGATTTCAGGAAAATACGTCAGTAGCGACTTAGACATTTGAATTTTTACTAAATCTGGACTTTCGCCATCTAAAAGGTCCAATAGTAAGAATCCGTCTTGGCACGAAGTTTGGTCAAAGGATTTGAGTGATTATTGTCTATTCCTAGAGTGGTCCTTAGCTTAAGGACCTTAGACGTTAAGAATATAGGAAAGAAGATGTGAATTACAAGAAAGATTAAACGTTTGAATAACAATCCCTTTTTCGAATAAGCCCTTAACCTGTCCCAATTTAGAGAGTGGTGCATTTCTGTCACACTCGCGGAATGATGGTAATCGCCCTTAACAAATCAGGCTGCCCCATGGATATGGTCCATCCTGTGAGGGTTCCAAATAAGAGCGAAATATTCCAACATAGGGACTTCCGCGTTTAATTTCAAACTTTATCACACCTTGACTTATGTACAGGTAAAAAATACAATTATACTGAGTTTTGGGTTTGCCATACAACCGTATAATTCAAAACCACCAGTTCATATGTATACATATATATAAAAAATGTCCCATATAAACATAGGTGTTTGAAAGTATAAGAATATGGAAGTAATCTAACTAGAGCATGAGAAATTCCTGACGTATTCAAAGTATATTACACTACAGATAGTATATAAAAAACCCCAAATCGCAGTTATAGTCTGGGATAGAGATAACCGTACAGTGTACCATTTATGAAATTATATTAAAATTGAAACTAGATAATGGTTTTATCCGATAAATTTCACCCCTGGAGCGTATCAGTGGATCATGCGAAAAAAAAAGCATTTTGAACATATAAGAAAAAAAAAACTAACCTGAAAAACTAATTCTGAAGAATTATGTTCGTCGCCTACATAGCACAATTCAACTAATAAGCCAATTTTTTTTGCATATTTTTTATCATATAGGGTCATAGGACATTGGAAGCGATTGAGGAAAAACTTGTTTTCAAAGCATTCACTCGGGTGAAAGTAAACAAAAGAAGTAAAACTAATAGTTTCTCCAGTGAAAGCATAAATTACTGGTGACTTAAAAATTGGTCATACCATAACTAGGACAGCTAGAATACTTGTTTTTTTGTTGTTGTTCGGTGCTAATTTCTCCCCCTTATTAACTATACAACCAAAACATTCACCCCTGGGAAAGAATAAGAAAGTGGTTATCAGCTTTTTTTAAAAAATATAACTAGTCTGCAATTGTACTACTTAGAAGAAAAATTCGATTAAAACGAATTGTTGTTTCTTGGGGATAAAAAAAGTTAATCGGGATATAAGTTAAAAAAGATTGAAACATGGATGTGGCCGGACTCCAACAAGAACTGAAGCAGTTTGGACAAGAACATCTTCTTCAGTTTTGGCCTACGTTAAATCAAGATGAGAAACAGTTTTTGTACAACGACATCAAGAGCATCAATTTGGAAGAAGTAACGCAGATTTTTGAAAAGGCTTCTGCAGAAACTAATGAAGACGATGAGAAACTGGACGACAGGTTGCAACCTCTGCCATCGGACCTTCATGGAAGTATTACAAGAACGAATTCTGGGAAACTGAAACTTTATGAAAATGAAGGTAGGCCACCACAGAATTTTATTTTCATAATTTGGTAAATGATTGTCTTCAGTAACTGAAGGGGAATATGCACAGAATTGTTTGTGTTGTATTCAAACAATTTGGAATTGTAACTGTCAAAAAATCAGAGAATCCTTGTAAATACAAAACTTATTTCTTAAAATCTTGAGCAGAAAACTCTCTTAGAATCTCAGAGCATATCATAAAGTCTTGACCATGCATCCTTTAACGAACCTCTATAGAGTCTGGAGACTGGTCAGCCTTTATCAAGGTAAAGGTGCAACATGTTTGTGTAACTTGCTGACCCTGTAACTATATGAATTTTATATCGCCTTCGTGCATTACGCCCATGAAAAAATCAATAGTTAATAAAAAAAGTTGACAAACCAATTTAAAAATTTCCACAAAAAAAACTAGAGCACTGCAATTAAAATTTAACACGAGGCTAACTAACCCACTCGTTTCTGGCAAAATAAAATTAAAAATGTAATATAATTAGATGTAGAAGACAAAAAATTGACTTAGTTGTAACACTGTCATTGCCACCTGTTACTGTGATGGCTGTGAAGTTGTGTATGCTACATTGTATTTGGGGCATGTAATACATGTTACAGGTTCTTGAAAATAATCCAAATTGTTTGGATAAATTGTTGAAGTTTGTGGATTAACCTCTTTAAACACATGAGTTTGGATGAAATTCTTCGAGCTATTCACATAAAATGAGATACAAATTTTTGTAAATGGTTTGACCCTTAAGGATATAACACAGGGTGGGGCTAGGGCGTCGTGAAGTTTGTATGTGATGGAATTTGTGTCAATTAAGCCCCTTTTTTGAGGCAAACCCGTGTGAAAAAGTAGCCAGCCATCAAGAAACCAAGGCCGGCCAGGTATGAGCCACTCAGGAAATGCAAAACCAAACTTTTGGTGACAGACAACTTCATTGAAATGCAAAGAATAAAACAGTCATTATTTGCTAAAACTCGCTTTCAAATTCTCCACAAAAGTTACGTCTGTAACTAAGTGGGTAATCGATAAATTGCCGTTACATTGCAATATAGCCGCTCATGTGCTTCTTGACACGTTTGCACTCTATACAAACGTTTTCATCAATAACCATGACGTCATTCGACCAATTCATCATATTTTTTTTTTATCAAATGCGTTGCTACAATTCTGTTTGAGAATATCGAGTTGCGATGGTGGAAATAACTTTGCTCAATATCCTGAAGTGCACCTGTTGCCCAGATGGTATCTAAGCGACCGTTTTATACAACAATATACCTTCATTAGCTTTAACAAATTCCCATTTGCAAAAATTTGCACAAATATTGGTATTTCAAGGTTGCTACAGGAGTATTTACATCAACGTCCAAAATCTCCCTACCCCTTGCAGATGAGGATCAGAAATCATGGAAAAGTAGACAGGACACATTACCCTAAATTATCACAATCCTACTAATTAAGAATGTTAACATGGTCAAAACAACAACTGATAGGCATGTTTTCAATTTTTCTTCTCTGACAAATGACAATAACAAAGTGTTTTGGATGAAAACATTTCCCAGTATCAATAATAACTTAACTTTGTCCCTTTCTCATCAAAGTCTAAGATTGTAACTACAACAGAAATGAAATCTTGAAAATGTAGCAAACAATTTTAATACATGGTCGTGAAAAACACGACTGGCCTCACATGATTTCTTTGAAAAACTTGAGACAAAAAAACCCCACGCTTTTTGATGAATTGGTGAACCCCTTAGGTGCTAAAAACCTATCCTATTTCTTGAAAAATAGGCAGAGTCACCATACGACTATTTGGCATTTTAAATTAACCCTATTAGGGAATTTTGGCCGCCCTGTTGCTCCAAGAAGGTAATGCACTTGCGTTTCTGTGTCACAATTTGGATGTTTTAACTTATAAAAATTGGTAGGTGCAAGGGGGCAAAGCTCAAGCACCACTTGAGAAAAAAAAACTGGAACAGAAAGTTTGTAGCATTCGACGCATGTCTGGTCTAGCTAACTAAAAACCTACTTTATAAATGTAGGTGTCAGGACGTAATCTTCTTCCCTGCATTTCATTTCATCTTTTCGGCGCCATCATCTATCTGCACCTTAGCTTATCATGCCTAAGAATTTCAGGAATTTTGTGTGGGTTTTTTTTTTTTATGCAAAGACCCGTCGCCAGAATCTCAAAGCAGCGAGTAGTTTGTCAGACCAGAATTAGAGAAAATTAAACACTCGAAGGTAGACTGGGGCTAGCCAAATAAAAAAAAACCAGTTTGTCTTATTTGGGAAAGTTGCATTACCATCAAATGGGGCAACGTGAAATAAAAGGGGGAAATCAAAGATGTGTACCCCCTACTTGGAAGGTATCAGATGAAGTACAAGCCATGATTTCCCCGTGGTGCAGAGATGATGATTTGACAAGAAAAGACTAGTTCCTGTATTCGAGTTTTGGAATATTGAAGAGAGATGATGTACCACCATATTGGTTTTCCTTGCCTGAGGACCAGTTTTCATAGTCAATGATTTTGTTTACTGTCGTGACACCCTAACATGAAGTTGTTGTTTTTTATTTATCTAAAAAAAAAATAGGATTACAGCAAGTGGCTGATGGACGGGTCGGGGTACTACTGCTGGCCGGTGGTCAAGGAACGCGGCTCGGTGTCAGTTACCCCAAAGGAATGTACAATGTCGGTTTGCCATCAGGGAAAACCTTGTACCAGTTGCAAGCCGAGCGCATCCGGAGACTGGAGGAACTGGCTTTCAAACTGACAGGAAAGGAAGGAAAAATACCTTGGTAGGCATCGTGACACTGGTCAGTTAACTGGTTAACGGCAGAGCCATTGAAACAAGCTACTATAACTCGTAATTAAAACGACCGTTAAGTAATACAGGGTTGCATGTCCTACCTTTAAAAACGAGGCTCGATAAATAATGCCGAGTGTCCTAAACCTACAATCAAAGATTAAAACAGATTACATGTAAACTCTCGGCATTATAACTATATGAATGCGGTATAAAATACACGAAAATTCGTGCAAATTATGCAAAATCAGTAGATACGATGCATGTATGGCGATACCGAATGCTCTCTTCAAAAATGTAACAACAACCCGAAAATGTTCCTTTACAAAATTAAGTTTTAAACTTTTTATCTGCAGGTATATCATGACGAGCGAACACACGAAAGAACCTACGTTGGATTTTTTTGCAAAACACGGCTACTTTGGTCTCGATAAAGAGGATCTGGTGGTATTCGAACAAGGG
Source organism: Julus scandinavius (assembly GCA_034696685.1). NCBI lineage: Eukaryota > Metazoa > Arthropoda > Diplopoda > Julida > Julidae > Julus > Julus scandinavius. Next base: position 6,714 of record JAQGAE010003802.1, read on the forward strand.
ATGCTGCCGTGTTTTACTTTTGATGGTAAAATTATCATGGAGAAGCCTCATAAAGTCGCACGGGCTCCAGGTGAGTTTATTCAGAGAAGCCACTTTCGATAACCGAGGCAATTATTACGTCAAGTACTTAAATGGGTCAGATTCGATTAATTGATCTGCCTCTTGTTTTGCATTCATGGATTGTCACAATATATCTGATTAGGTGTTATTTGAATGACACAGCTTAAATAAATAAGCGCGTGCAATGAACGACAGATAATATAATCGCTACACTAGTTCAAACGATTTGGTTTCAAATTCCTCGGATTGATGTACAAGGAACCGCTCGTGTTTCTGCAATCTAATGTAGCATCACAGATATTTCAACATCAGAATGGTTATCATTCCATTATCAATTATTTCTTCACGAGCTTTTATGCACACACCCCATTTGATATTTCATGTCAATGCTTTCGTAGTTGAATTCCAAGCAAAACAAAGATTACAAATATCATCGTAATTCAAATATTAGAATGATATATTGTTCAATTGTGCAATTGATGCAATGGTTAAAAAACGACAGTCTAATGACTGACAAAGGGTTAAACGTATCACTCAGAAAGTTGCGCAATTTCTCATCCGTTAAGTATTTTTGGGGTCAGTAATATTGCTCTTCTCAAATTCCAGACATGAAGATGTAGCTAACTAAAGGTTTATTTTTCAGATGGCAATGGGGGATTATATCGTGCCTTAAGAACCAATTTCATACTGGACGACATGGAGAAAAGAGGCGTAAAATATCTTCACGTGTACTGCGTGGACAATATTCTCGTTAAAATGGCCGATCCCACATTCATCGGATACTGCATCACTAAAGGAGCAGAATGCGGCGCCAAGGTAACGACCGCAGATCAACATTACCGAGAATCGTTACTGCCAAATAAAAGATTATCCACACCCCCTCCCTCGTGAAATATTTTACCGCAGTTGCATGCATCTTAATCCAGTCGTTACGAAGCTTACCGAAATACGTATGTAAACAAGGTAATCGATTTGCATTCCTAGGTTGTGGAAAAGTCTTTTCCGACAGAGGCTGTCGGCGTGGTGTGTCGCGTGGATGGAAAGTTTCAAGTCGTGGAATACAGCGAAATCTCGCTAAAAACTGCACAGAAAAGGAATCCCGATGGCCGGCTAACTTTCAGTGCCGGTAGCATTTGCAATCATTTCTTCACTTCAGAGTTCCTCAAAAACGTAGTCAAGTAAGGAACCCCCTTTGTAAGCTGAAAGGGACGGAAATGGCGTTTAATAAATAACTAATTGGTTTCCCCCCCCCCTTTTTTATATAGCGAACACGAAAAGTTACTTCAACACCACACTGCCAAAAAGAAGATCCCGTATGTGGACGACAACGGCAGATGCAGCACTCCAGAAAAGCCCAACGGAATTAAAATGGAGAAATTCGTATTTGACGTGTTCCAGTTCTCTTCGTAAGTAACACTACCCCCAACAATTTAACTTATAAACAATAGTCGGTAAAGTTAAACGCTAGCGATTCTTGCCAAGGTATTTTTGAAGATGATGAGGTTGATGAATTGGATTTTATCATTAGATAATAGTGACATCAACAGACCGCTCTGAATTTTGCAGGAATTTCGTAGTCTGGGAAGTCCTTAGAGAAGATGAATTTTCTCCACTCAAGAACAGCGACGGAGCGGAGAAAGACACTCCAACGACTGCTCGCCACTCTCTTTACTCTCTGCATCAACGCTACATTCTCGAAGCAGGGGGTAGATTTGTGGACGAGGAAGGCGAAACAATACCACTAATACCAAGGTAAGCAAACGTTTTTAACCTAAACTCCATACATGTCCCCTTGCTTATCCCAGTACTTGCCTAGATTTTGAGTTCTTTTTATCCTTTTGCAAAGTTCATTTGCACAGCATTTGTGTTTTAGGCTTTTTAACCCCTATTTCTGTTAGTGTTTTAGCTTATTATTTTGCATCACGTGTCTAGCATGTGTTTTTGTTGTCGTTTTATTTTTACTTCTTTAAACTTTGATTACATCTGAAATTTTTAATATGAAAAAGTTGATGTCATAATTATTATTCCTTTGCTCAATGAGTGATTTACGCTCTAAATCTTGGAAGTAAAACCTCATCTTCAAAAACCCTTTGAAAACTTGAATATTGCCAGCAACTACAGTAGAATCCGCTTAAGAAGTTTTTCCCTTTAAGAAGTCGAATTTTTTCAGTCCCAAAATAATTTCCATAGAATTAATGTTACGGTTCTCAAGTATAATATACAAGTCGAACCGCATGGTCCCAACCCCCTTACCACAGTTACTCAAATCGCATGAGCTTGAGACCAAGCTGCATCTCAAGTTTCAGGTGTATACAAAAACAGCACAGAAAAAATGCCAAGACGAGCTCAAGACAGCCAAATGTGAGACTCGACAACTGTGGCAGGGTGTCATCTCAAGATTTAGCTTAAGCTTGAAATGCAGCTTAGAAGAGATGAGCCTTGAGCTTCAGTTTGTTGAGCAACTGTGGTACGGGCCTTCTAATTCGCTAAAATTCACGATTATTTGAAAAGTGGAAACTAAACCCTTCTTTGACCCAAGTGAAAGCTGTGAAGGAATTGCTTATGCCCTTAACTATTCAGTCAAAGAAATAATGATGAAAAAAAGCGACCGGACAAATGCACAAAGAATGATTTTAAAATCGTGAACTGTTAAGGTACCTTGCCACTAGCCGAGCATTGTTCGCGAACGTTCGTGGACGTTTGCAACGTTCACAAACATTCGCGAACATGCAGGATGGGCTCCTGTTCACACTGCCTGAGCACGGTTTGCGAGCACGTGTTCTCGAGCATTCAACATGGCTCCCGGGTCGTCTGTGAGATGCAAGCAAGGAATTCATTTTCCCCTTAACTTGTTCCGAAAGCAACCCGATTTTGGGTGGCAATTTCTTGCCAAGCATCATATTTTCGGAATTTGTTATAATGATATTTATGGTCGGGTTGCCAAAGCTATGCCTTGCTTTCATACAATCCTATCAGCTCAAGGCATTTTTCAGGGTCCCACTCCAAGTTAGAAAAAAAAACACAATACCCACAAAAAAGCAAAAAAATCCCGCAATAACTTACGAAAAATCTCCACAAAAGCTTCAGGCGAAACGCTAAAACTGTCTGCTCGAGTTCTCCGTTCACACTGGACGAGCAACGAACACTGATTCCCTTTGAGCATTCGTCAATTTACCGACTTCGAACGGGACTCCCGAGAACGTTCTCGAACAGGGTTCGCAAACACTGTTCGGCGCGGGCGATTGTTTACACCGACCGCGCATCGTGTTGCGAACGTTTGCAAACACTGTTCGCAACGAATGCTCGGCTGGTGGCAAGGTACCTTTAGGTTTGAGCTCATGTGAGCTTTTATCCTTTTGCACATCTGTCCTAGAACCTGATAAAGGTGCAAATAATTTCTCAAACGAAACACGAATTAGTTATTTTCATATACCGTATTTTACGGACTATAAGAAGCACCTTAATTTTTAAGCAATTTTTTTTTAAAAAAACAAGTAGTATAAGACGTGAGTGTAAGACGAACCTGAATTTTGGAGGCAATTTTTTGAAGAAAAAAGCGGTATTTAATCTTCCAGTTATAACCGCTCTACTTTTTGCTAAACTTTCCCAGTTTAATAAGTTTCCCGACTTACAAAGTTCTAAAACTCCAATCCATCGAAGCAACTTCTTAACAGGGTTCTGCTGTATTTCTGTGTGACTGCCTAGTTGTTCAGCAATATCTTGCCTGTCCCACCCCCTCCCTCTTTATTATACTTGTACCGCTCTGCCTGAATTCAAGCATGCCGTAGTTGAGTCTTTCTGTACTGCTCCTCCTGCCTGTTAGCCCTGTATCCTCTCAGCATGGAGTTGGAAAATCCTCACCCAATGGCACTTTCAATGGTTCTCTGTGCAATGGTAAGAATGGCACCAATGGCCATGGAGACTACAATGCCAACAATCAAACCAATAACAACTGGTAAGTTTGTATTTGATGTGACTTTTTTTTCTCTCACAAACTTGGGATAATGTTAAATTGCACTGAAAATAACCACGGTTTGTCTTATTTGACCTGCCTTTTATATCAAAATTGTTTTTTGCAGCCAAAAATCTTATCTTGGGAATCATCAATATGTTACATGTGAAATTTCTCCAATTTTATCCTATGCTGGAGAGGTAAGTGATAAGTTTTATTTAAAACTTGTAATAATCATAATTTTGATGTCATCTTAGTTAAACTTCTTCAAGGCCCCTATAAAAAGGGAATGCTATTACCGTTAAACAATATGGTAAAATAGAATGACATGTTTCATTCAAGGGTCTGGAAGAGTTAGTCAATGGCAAAAAATTCACACCACCTCTTGTGCTGTCCGGTCAAGGCGAGAAAGTGACCAATGGCAAAATGGATGACATCGACAGTAACAAAAAGAATGGCGACTGTCTGCTATAAACAGTTCAGACCTCGTACACGTACAACAATTGGGACCAACATCACCGTGACCACTGCATTAGGAAGCAGCAAATACGACCATTTGCTTTTTAAAAAAGCCTTTTTACCTGACTTTATGGATCACTTGGATCTACCACATTCCGAGTGTCATCAAAGACCAAGATATCGAGTTATTACATTTGCTGACCTGTGATCTATCTACAATCATGTTTGCCTTATAGGCAATACTTTTCACTGCTTCTCTGTACAACGTTCAACTAGCTTAGAAGAGCATTTCAGATGGCTTAGAAATTTATCTCTTGGGGAAATCCTCTCTCTTGAATACTTGCAATCAAGAGCTATTTATCTTGTAAATAACACGTTTCTGGTATGTACAGAAGATTATTATTAACTATTATCAACGAATATATCTGGCTTTTGTATTTAAAAAAAAATCAAATATGATATTAAGCAACATGCCTTAGATTTGAAAGCCGAAAATAGACCCTCGATAATGACTGCATTCTTAATTCAATGTAATGGTGGATATTGCTGTTGATGCGCCATAGTTCATAGGCACGTAGCACATGATAACAGTTTTGTTAGCTATCCAAAATGATGATTTGTCTACTGTCACTGAATGTGACTTTGACGCTTGCACAGAATGGCCCGTATTTCCTCGACAAGAGAATTATTTAAGAAAATTGTGTTATTTTTTAATTGAAGTGCAATTGTTTTTTTCTTTCTAATATTTAGGTTGGGAATCACTCGGTGTACATATATAAATATTTAGATTTTTCTGGGGGAAATGATTTTACTGTTGTTCGCTTTTCAAGTGTTAATAGTTGTTGTTCTTATAATTATTCAAAATTTGGAGTGGAACTGTCAAAATACTCTTATATCTGTTAATAAACATTTCCACTGGCAAAATTTCCCTAATTGTCATTTTTAGCTTTCTATGATAGGCTAATTTATCAAAACGAGGCAACTTTAACCGAGTTGCGAAGAAATTAATCGGCGTTTGATTTTAAAACATGTATTTCTCGTATTATTCGGAAATCCGAGGAGTCTACGCACGATATGTGCCAGCCTTCATTTTAAAGAAACCTGTTCGCTGTATTTAAAAAATCTGAGCCGAGACTCTGACCTGATTCTGTCGTGAAAATAATGGATTAACGTGCACCATTTTGACCAAATATTTGTAAACACGCATCTACTTTTATATAAGCCACACGTCATTCAAATAAGTCGCGATGAACATTTGTCTTATTGTTAAAAAAACAACATAATGAACCGTGATTTACTCACCAAGAATGTAGAAATTCCTTGACTTAGGCGCCCAAAATATCGACATTATCAATCAAATCACTAAGATGGAAAAATCCAGTATAAAAAGTGTGTCCACATTGTCTCTCGACAGCATTTACAAAAAGATTCAAGCAAGTTTTTAACAAATAATGTTTTCAGAAAATTCTGTTTAAATTTGTTCTAAGCTAAGCAATTGAAATCTAAAAACTGATTTTATCAGTTGTCGGTTGATTACAATTTTATAGTGAATAAATAAAATTATTTACGACCAAACATACTGTGGTTTGTTAAAATTCTCAAAGTCTGACGCATCAAAACTTCTGCTAAAGCGATCCCTAGTTTTCAACCACCAAAACACAACAACTAAACGCAGAAAAGTGAGACAAACTTATCAAAACAGCTGTCTATGCACTTTTGTAGAGATAGAAATTTAATTAGAGAAATATCTGAAATCAACAAATTAAGTGATAACAATAAAAAGTCGTGTGCTGATTTAAATAAATATTTTGGCATAAGCTTATTTATTTTACTTATTAAAGTCCTCTGCAATAACATATTCGAGAATAGTATTTATAATTTATTTTTTACAGCTATCACACGGCAAGAACTATGTGTCTGCCGAATCACTCGTTGCAGAGTGGTCGAGATCGTCCTATAACGAAAACGTGATAAGGTTGTAGACAAACTAACGAGTTTGGGTGGGGAGACTAAAACTACAAAGTAGAACGGAACACTCGAGAATAGGCTAGCCAGGCATAACTTACCGAATCCTCTGGAGGAAGGTTATCCAGTTGTGATGCCAGAAACAATAATCGCTCGGCATGGGAATTGTAAACTGTATTAAGTTCCGGATTGATGACGGAATACCCTGGGCCCTTTCGGACGGTGGTAGGAAGTGGTGCAGGTGCAGCCGCAGGTGGTGGTGGTGATTGTATTTCACAACCGTGAACATCCTGAGCTTCACCACCATCGGTCTCCATCTGCTCGACAAACCCCATCGAAATACCCAGTGATTCATGCTGGAACAACATGGAGGACATTGTTAGAATGAATTTCTACTAAATGTAGACATTCGCCAGGGAGGCTATTCCATTGTCTAATCGCATGAAAAAAGAAGGAACAATAGTAAGCATCCGTCTTGGCACAAAGCTCGGTCAAAGGATTTGAGTGATTATGTCTACTCCTAGTTGTCGATAGGCGTTAAAATATGGTAAACAAGATGTGAATTACAAGAAAGATTGAACAACCCCATAGATAACTTCGCGTCTAGACCTCAACGTGTCCCAATTTAGAGAGTGGAGCATTTCTGTCAAATTAGCGGAATGTTGGTAACTGCCCTTAACAAATCTGGTTGCCCTACGCTGGACCATCTCTATATCCTGAATATGAACCATCCTGCGAGGGTTCCAAATAGGA
>JAQGAE010003803.1:0-13901 GCA_034696685.1 Julus scandinavius
GCGCTGCAAGCTTATGTCAGAAAAAAGTCAACATAGAAATGTGTAGGGTGTTGCCGTAACATAGCATAGCGAAACATTGGCAACATAACGTAACAAAACGTTCAAATGTGTAGGAGCCTTAACGGTTGTTTTTGGTGCTAAATCTCTCTATTATATCAAGTTTGAAACTATACCTAAAGCCAGCTCTTAGCCGGCTTTAGATTGAAAAATGCAATAGAAGTGAAGGACATGCTTAGATTTCTAAAACTTACAGCTCCAAAAATTTTCAAGTTACGTGTGAGATGGATCAATTGAGTAAACGAGTGCTTTCTGCATGGGTTTCTTGTGTTTTACAAATGTATAGGGCGAGTTACATGCATGTATGTATATCAGACACTCGCCATTGCGGAAAAAAGTGGTTATAAACTGCTAAAACCCCTTTTTTTTTGGCAATTTTATGGTCGTTAACTGGTAATCGTTGGTAATTTTGAAAAAATATTACTTTTAGATGGATACAAACTGGTCTCAAGCTCATAGGTTGCCAATTAGGTTGATTAAAAAGTTTAAAATTTCTGATAATTTACTGCCTGCAAACTTTTTATTTTTAAGCAAACACGAGCACTTTATTACCAGTTTGCGACGAATATTAATTACTTTGAAACTTGATCAAAAACTAGTATTAAACTGATAGGGTTTTGAAAGAATTAAATATTAATTAACAGTTTATTATTGCCACTTTAAAGTACCAGTTTATAACTAATGTATAACTAATTTTTTTCTGTAAGGGCAAAAGTGGATCAAGTTCATAAGACATACTTTTGAGATATTGAATTATTTAATTGGCAAAAGTGACTGATGGCATCTACTGGCCGACAGTTCCACTGACTTGGTCAACTGCATATATATGAAACGATTACTAAAAGAGTCAAAATATGTACTGAATTAATTTTTTTTACAAATTTTTGACTTTTTTCAGTTTAGCTTTGAGCGCCTCTTAAATGAATACCGAAGGGCTTTCTCAAACTTTTCAAATAGATGGGCGGGTAGCTTACAGAATGGCTGAAATGTAATAATAATAGATATATGACAAGAATTTTGACCACGTTCTTTAGCGTTACAACTTAGTTGTAACAACCAATTAATTTGTCTATAAAATTCGCATTGTACGCCAATGTCGATTTTATGGTAGTAATAATGTACGTATCATGAAAGTAAAGTCACAATACTTTCTATATGCCCAAAAAACATACATTTCCTGTTACTATAACCTATATTTAGTTTATAATCTTAAGCAAATACAATGAATATAATGGCAACTATAGCACTTAAACATACTTTGTTGATAAAAATGACTCCCAAAAAAAACCTATATACTCTTATACTAGTATATGTTCAGTTTTTATTCATCTTTGAATGACATCGGTTTGATAAGCTTCACTTCCCATGAAAAAAGAGGTTTACCACAAGTTCACACTCAAAACATGTTTTGAAATTTCACACAATCGTCCTACCTATCACACCTTTTCGTGGTACGGAATATTCTAGAATTTTTCAAGATTTTGTAGGGTTATACATTTTTTATTCTTCTCCAGAAAGTGAACATTAAATTACACAATTTTGGTATGTGGACCTTTTATTTAACGTTTCAAAAACGACCATTAAAGTCTCTTGGTTCCTATATGCTGGTTTGTGCTCCAAATTTCAGAGTAATTATAATGATCATCAGGAAATTTTATTTACTTATAAAAGCTCTTGCTATAGTAATAAAAACATGCTCGTGCTTGAGTATACGTCTCGCTAATAATTTATTTAACAATTTGCTAATATGTTTAACAAGTATGAGAAAAAGATAAGAATAACGCAAATAAAATTGTACATTTCATTTTGTATTACAGAAACACCTTGCTTAGTTCGGTTAATGGGTTTAAACATTGTTTAAAACTATGCTCCTTCTTCATTACACCAATTTTTTTGTACAAAATTACTTTTTTATGACCACGAAGTTCGTTGAAAACCATCTTCCAGAATTCATGATTACTTGTAAAAAAAGTACTTGTATCTGTTTAAAAAAATACAAATGTGCTATCCTAAACATTATATAGGCTACAGCTATTGAAACCCGACCTGTTCAAAACTTATATAACAGTGTTTTAGCATATTTTATATATAGCGTGGAAGTTATCCAATTAATGCTAAATTCCCGTTAACTTTGACAATGTCATGACCATGCTGAAAAAGTGAAGTCCTGGAGCACATCCCCATATCAAACTGCTTGACAACCTTTTGATTGTTATTACGTTTTATCACTTTTATGAATTTTCTGGGGCCGACTGGCCCTTGTGCAATATAGAAACATTAATGACTTCAGTGACAAAACATTAATTTTGACATCATATTGAACTTATACAAGGAACTACAACTTGTCAACACATTTAACTAGTCAATAGTTTTAATCACGTGACCATACATGTGGAAAACAGCATAACTGTTCTCAATTTAGCCTGCATTATGAAATTAGGTGCAAATACAAATCTAATACCAGGGCTAGCAACATTGTTACAAACAACAGGGACATGAATAATTAATACAGCAGACATCCCAAATTCAAAATAAACATACTGAATATAGGTAGACTGAATAACAATGCGTAGGTATATTTTGGAACACAAAAAAAGTGTGGCTTCCGGTGCAACAGCAGCGTCCCCATTTTTTAGAACTCCCTGGATGGATGGACTAACGCATGGGTGTGTCCACGTTACTATTACACCATTATAGGTATAATTATTTTTTATCATTCTAGCAATTCCATGCGATGACAATTAACCCTTAATTCTCATCAAGGGGCGGTTGGCTTTTCATGCAACCCCTACGTTATTCCAAGTGTTAAAACTAATAAAATGCATCCATATTGGTTTAGATCGCCTCGCCTGTCAAGCAAAGGTCACAAAAACAAAAACAGCAACAGCAACTCCCACATCGCAATTAATTCATGATTTCAACGTGTTACTTTTCTCGTCCAATCTTATTCTCCTGTCAAAAGAATTAATTGCAGATGTAAAAAAAATGTTTCCGAAAAATGCTTAGTTTCAGGCCAAGGTGTCCATAACAACCAGAAGGGAAAACAATGGGAAATAAAATTAAATGTTCTGGTGCATCATGTCAATGAGCGCTGATTCCATTCATTTCAAAGTTTATGGACGTCCTGCAACATGTTGACAAACTTATAACTTTATTGTTTCACCTTGAATGTCTTTTTGCAAACTTGTATCCAGATTCAAGTTGCATAAATGGACCCAGTGGGAAGTTTACAGTATAATATAAACACGTTGGCAATGTTTGCACAATTTTGGGTCCCAGAGTATAGTGAATTTGCTTAGTTCTGTAAGTAATATGTATATAATATGAAACTTTATGGCCTTTAACGGGTTCTAAATATTTTTACACTGTGATTTTTGTTGAAGTTCACACATTTTTGAACACCATATGGTAGACAATGACGAGTTTTAAAAGATGTTCACTAGTTTAAAAACTGAAAATTACATGTTGCGTATATCCATATGCGAGTTGTTTGCGTTTGTTGGGGTTTTCAGTGTAATTATTCCTCAACGTATACAAAATTCCCACTTGTACAAATAAACAACGTTAGCAAAATTTACTGCATAATGTTGGGCACGAACATGTGAAATAGCAATACAACCTGACAATATATCTTGGAATTTAGAATGCATTTCCAAATTTAAATATGTTGATATTTATCCAAAACAAACCCTTTAATTTCCAGAAACATTTACAGTGCTTTTTCCTAAATTATGGACATGTTGTTTTTTCACACATCACCTTGCATATGTTTTACCATATATTTTATGCCATAAAAGTTTATAATTACTTTTAAAATGAATGTCCAAAAACAAATTGCATTTTTAGCATACATAGTGGCCACAAAAAAATGGGGAACCTTTTTCATAAATTCGTATATAACTTTTTTATTTTTTAGTCAAAGTAAATCCAATTTTGCACACAAGTATAAGCAACAAACGTACGAACAAATCAATAGGAATAATCAACAGGGTTCAAATCGGGGCTATTATAGGTGCAGGCCTGACGAGGGGGGGAAGAAATACCCCGGGCCCGGGCCTCTGGAATATGTGTAAAAAAAATTTTAAATGTTAAAAATTATTTTTTGGAATTGTCATGAAAACTGAAAAACGCAATTTTTCTATGGTCAAAACGCAATTTTCTACGATAAAAACGCAATTTTTCAAAGGTAAAAACGATACAAACATTTTTGTTTGGTTTGACGCCTGAGCTACCACTTTGCCATTATTATGCAACAAGCACGCATGGTAATTTGAAAATGTGCTATTTGTGTATTCACTATTTGTATATGGAACAAGTCAAGCAAATTTCAAATTTCGATATATTCAGGCCAGAAGGCGCAGATGAATAGAGCAGAATTGGGTAAATACATTTCATTTCTAGTTATAGCCTTACTATTCCTAAATGCAGCCTGTATACGTAGTTATCTAACAAAGGTGTAACATAAGGCTAACACATGTCAACGAACAACATTAAATTTATTTAGAGTTATTGCGAATATCACGTCGTTAATTTAATTGCGCAAAATTGTACAACATCACATTAAATGTTGTGGCCACCTCACTTCTTCCTCTCATGATTATCTATATGAACATGTTCCTTATCTTAATTTGAGAAAATAACATTTATTTTGTGGCTGGACTCTTTATCGTATCATGTGACTACTTTTACGATTATGGTTTAAAAACTAAGTCGGCGTGGGCTGTTATGGCATCGTACGACTGGATCTTAAAGGTCATATAACCCCCAGAACATAAGTTTTACCACAGTCCCATTTCAGTAGATCAAAAACAAACAATAACACGTCATGATTAAATAAAACACCACATGAAATTCATGTTACAAACAAGGCGTGTAGCGTTTCTGATAAAAAATAATACATGAGAATATGGTGGGACTGGGTTATCAAATCTAAACCTTCGACACTCCTTTCTCCAAATATCAATGGAATATTTACAGACAATATCCTTTTATTTTTTAAATAAAGCTTTTCCTAAAATTTTTGATGGTGTGCCTTCACAAGTCTTCAAATTATATATTTACATTTGATACTTTGTTTGAAATCCATTTCCATCATGGAGAATTTGGTGAAAAAAGTGTACCGAACAAAGATTCGTGATGTCAAAGAGTTAAGACGCAAACAAAATTCTGGCACTTGGGATGAACTTGATCAAACAGTAATCGACTTGCCAATGTCCCAAGCGCCTCCAAGCATATGTTGCAGCGGAATTGAAATATCTATAGCTGTTCTGTCAGTGTGTTGACTATATTTGTTCAAAATTGGATTTACTTTGATTAAAAAACAAAAAAGTTATGAATTTATGAAAAAGGTTACTTTTTGTTTTGTGGCCACCCTGTATAGACATCTGGGACTGGAACCACTAGGCTTTTCGTCGTTTCTTTTGGCATTTTCTGTCATTCTAGTGGAAAAAATCTCCAGGCTTTTCTAGATCGTATTTCTCATTCTTCTAATATGTATTTACGTCCAGGCACTATACGTATATGAAGGACTTAATTTAAGCACAAGCAATTTATTGCAAGGTACCTACAGAACGACATTCCAGCCACGCTAAAAAGCTGAAGGTAAACTATTTGAAGATTCAAGATTTTAAGTAGACCAAATTTATCAGTTTTCCAAACATTGGGATTTTACATGTAGATTTAATACTTTGTTTAAAGCCCATTTGACTCAATCACAATATATACATATATAGACGTCTGGTAATGGTTCCACTAGGCTTTTTGTAGTTTCTTTTGACATTTTCAATCATTCCTGTGACCAAAAAGTCTTCAGACTTTACTAGGACTGAGGACATAATTCTCATTTCTCTAATATTTAAGTCCAACCACTATATTTAAAAGCACAAGCAATTTATTGGAAACAGTACTGATTGGAAAGTACCTATAGAATGGCAGTCCCATGACATTCCAGCCACGCTAAAACGCTGCCAGCCATCTATTTGAAGATTCAAGTAGAATAAATGAATCTGCTTTCCAAACATTGGGAAGCTTGCCTGTTTGCAGAAGCAAGGTTAAACCCACTGGCGAGTTGCATAAACATAGTTATAGTCGCGATAACGAGGGTTTGGCCGAAAACCACTTGGAAACGTCGCCACGCCGTCTTGCGATTCTGGCTACTAGTGACACACTGTCCCACAAGACCGGCGTATCCTGTTACGATAGGCTCGCCTTCAACAGTCGTTCACGTACCACGTTGGCGTATACTGTATATTTCTTCGTCATTTCACGATCTACCCGATGGCCGTGATCGCAAAGACCTTAAATTTTTATGTTGTTTTTTTCGCATTTTTATGGAAAAATGTCATTATCGAATAGTTCAAACGAGAACCGCATACATGGGGGCCCCCCGTTAGCAGGCCATTTGCCCGCCAAACCACGTCGACCATCGCCAGCAATAGGCACGTGGGCGTTCGGAGGATAGATAGTTGTGTTTTTTTTTCCACTGCGTTTTCGCAATTTTGCGAGTGGGCGTTTTGGCGAGTGATTTAGGGAACAGCTATAGCCGCGTTGGAGCTGGGCATCCCCCGCTGCCAACGTCATAATGACGTGCTTTTTCCTTGACAGAGGTTGCCCCGTCAAGGCCGCGTGCCTGTCGAGTAATTAATTTCTGGCTATTCAATGGCGTACTGGAAAGAGCCGAATAAACATAATAACCGAGTTAATTAGCAGATCGAGACCGGTACCCGTGATAATCGGGCGGAATGGTACGGAGGCGAAGCGTTGATAAAGGAATCACGTTTACCGATTTTTTTTTCTTCTCTTCTCCAAGGGTTACTCTTGACCTTTTCCTAACTTTCGAAGATTAACGTTGGCATTGTGGTCAATAGAGATTCGGGGGTGGGATGGAAAATCGTTATTTCGACCCCGGCCAACAGAAGGATGCCGAGACGCAGATTTTTCTATTTCTTTTTCGAGGCTTCTCGGTGGCCTTGGGAAAGGTCTGAAAATTCAAATTGGGAGAAAATGGCGGTCGTGCATGGAACGCGAGGGCGTGAAAATTTCATGTTTTCAGGCATATACTATGCTGCAGTCCTTGTAAATTGCATGGAGAGGATGATATAAAATAACAGCGGCCTGTATAAAATATGCATTTCAATGGTGAATAGTGGATATGGAAATGTTGTAAATAGAATATGGAATAAGCCAGCCAGAGGAACATGTATAGACACGGATAATTCACATAGATCACCCTTCCTGAATGTAAACCAGTGGAGTGGTGCAAGGGCGTTACTTCCCAACTGTATTACTGTATTAATTAACGATTTGGTGTGTTCATAAAGCGAGTTTTTAAAGTAAGGGCCGTTTTGAAATTAGCGCCAATTAAAGCAGGGAAGCTTGATCAGACAAGCATGATTTATTTAGTTCCCCAAGATGTCAACCAGATTTCAGAAATCAATAGCGTGGTTGATTTCACGTGTGAATTATGGACAATAAGTTTGAAAAATAATCTTGTCAAATGTGGTGTAAAATTACGATTTATGGCAGAAAAAAATACAGAATGCTGCTGAAATTTACATGAAACCTTATGAGATTTATATGGGCCAAATGTTAAATGTGGCAATGGTATCTTTTATGCAATGGATGCCCCACAGTGATAAACAACTGATTGGTGAAATTTTTTGAAAATTATAGTTTTTTAAAATTTCACAACTGCCTATACAAATTGCAGACGGTTCACGCTCTGTGATTTACGACATTGTGGCATAATGACATATAATAAGCGTGCGACAACTGATCCATATAAACAGAAACGTCAATAGCGACTGAATTTGTTGACAAGGGGATGCGGAAATTGGTAACAAGCTATCAAAAACGTGTGAACATCTATTGTGGCGACATGGAAAAATAACGTTAGGGTATAGATTTCTTTTGGTGGTATTAAAAAAAATCACTTTTAATTGTTTTTCTTATTTCTAGAACGGCCCTTACTTTAAAAACGCACATCGTATAGGCGCACAGTATTTAACTTGAGGGCAAAAATCATTTGATATCACAAATAGATAACCCTTATGACAATGATTTTAGGGACATGTTCGACATGTTGTGCTGCGAGAATGTCAGGGGTCATTTTGTGTGCCGTGATTGAAAAAAAAAAGTTTGAAAAGTACTGAAGTTCACATCAAAGTTTTAGAAGTAAAGACGTGCCAACTATTGTTTAAGAAGCACGCTCGTTGAACAAACAACTAAGTGGCACCTTTTTCTTTCAATGACTTTTCAATATTTGACCAACGTGACTGTGCCGCACTGCAGCACACATGTTTACAAATATAATGGACTGTTTGACAAAGTAGTAAACAAAGTAGCTCGTGCCAAAGTGTAAAAGTGCAACAAACATCATAGTCCTTTTTTCACTATAATAATATGCAATGCATCTCATCTAACATGGCATAGTAGAGTATCGTTCATTTAGCCTTCAACATCATGACTGCCTTGACCCTTTGTTTTGATTAATTCATAGTATGCCCGTATCGCCCTCTGTCAAGCAGAGAGCGAGCGTTGTCAGCCATCTTGGTGAACCATAAACTTAGAAAAAACAAAAGTGAAGAACAAGTACAAGTGCAAGCGATTTTTATTTAAACACAGACAGACTGTGCATATATGTACAAGTATACCATGAATTGCCATAGCGTGGTCGTATTGAAAATTAGCTACTCTCAAATTCACATGTACGCCTAAGCACTGACTCGTAAATTTTTTCCCCCAACTCATACCGTATGAACAATAATGATATAGCACAAATAGAAACATGTGTTTTCTAATGATATATGCTGCTTTCTGGCGCCTCAACAGGGTGAAAAAAAATAAGAAATCATAAAGCGTATCATTGTGAATCTGCTTCAAAACAACAAGAAGCACATTGTTCCGAATCTTGCCACGCATGCACCTGTGGGAATCCGCACTTCATCTAGAAAAACCTCGTCATCTAATCAGCCGGCATACAATTTAGTTAACTAACCATTATAGCAGCTAATGCCTAGTACAGACCAGAGCAGACACAAAACAGAAACAGGGCTTGCGAAAACATGTTTTCGATAAACGTTTGCTCTCCAGTTTTCCGTTAAAAGTTTCAGCAAACTTTTTGCCAAAAAGCGTGTTACCATCAAACGTTTTGCCAAAAACGTGTTACCAACAAACGTTTTGCCAAAAAAGCGTGTTGCCAGCGAACTTTTTGGCAAAACGCGTGTTACCAGCAAACATTTCGGCGTTTGCTGTTCATGGCGCTCCTACCAAGGCCTGTATACCATGACGTAGAGCATTGACCTACGTGCTTCCATGCATTTTCTGGTTATAATATACAGGTCTTTGTAGGAGCACTGTGGACAACAAACATTTCCTCCGTTTCGAAAGTATTTTTATGTGGACACTATATTTGGACAAACCTGTTTATCGAAACATGTTCATGAAACCCAGTTTCTACAAATTGGTTTGCAGAAACCATGTTTCTGTTTCGTGCTTTCTCTGGTCTGTACTAGGCACAATAGACAAACTTTTAGACTAATTTAGTTCTAGTTGTAACTAACGATTAAATAGTTTATTTGTATACAGTTGTTGATTGACGACTAACAACTAAAATTCCAGCATCAACATGAATTTTAAGCTTAATTCCTGACTCTAGCATAAGCATGTAATTCCGCAGCAATAGCAGGGTCTATCGTATAGAAACTTTTCAGTTGTTAGTTGTCAACCAACAACTACGAATCAACTAATTAATTGTTAGTTATCCTTGGAATTATTTTTTCTTAACTAAATTATTAGTTCCCGATGACAACTAAAACTAAATTGGTTGCCTATTAGGATAAACAGCTAGCTACCAGTTGCTAGTTGCCACTACCACTCGACTAATATTAGTTGCAATATGTAATTATTATTTGCAACAAATGTTTGCCAAACACTGCCAGCTAGTAATTTGATAAGGTACACCTGTGGCGCCCCTACTGGTAAGAGAAATATCTCATTCTCAGGTGTGGTTATTTCCAAAGTGGTGACAAGTTGCTCGTGTCAGGTGATACCTGACTTTGCATGCCGAAGATGCAGATTCACATTTTTTGCTAATAAAAACAGTAGCTGCATCTACATGGGGATGCGTGTGGGTTGCACGTTGGCATGAGTTTGTGAGCTGAATGTAAATCGTTTGTTTATGTGGGGATAGGGGTCATCTGCATGACATTTGATATGAAAATTACCCTTGTGGGCATACTAGAGTGCAAATCCATAGTGGACAGGGAAGACAGTGTTTAATTCGAAATACCTGGCTACTTTAAAATATAGCAGACAGCAAGGAATTCATGTGAAGCAATCGGATTATTAAAAACACATAACTGTCAAGACTCAGCATATATCCAGTAAAATATTGTGTAGTATCTCAAAAGTAGAGGTTGAAGAAAATCAGAAAAGAAGATTTTTATGATTTCTAGATAGGGATTATTCTAGACACTATCACACATTACTTACAACCAGGAAGCATTATTCAAGTTTTATTGGTCAAAGGCTTAACATTAATTTGTTTACCAACAACAACAGAAATATTTCCTTGTAGCTACCATTTTTGTGTGTGGTGTGATTGAGCGTTTAATCCTATTGCAGTCTAGAGACTCTTGTTTCTTGAAATGCCTATTTTAGAACATTCATAATTAAGCCTTTCACAAGATTCCCCCTCCTTTAATTTTCATATTTATGCAAGCTCAGCTACCGATATGAACTCCTTGCATGTTGATTATAATGCTCTTTACAACAGACATGGCCTTGTTGCTTTCTTCCTTTGGTACATTATCAAGGACTTTTCTCCTTATTAACTTTATCATGATATTTGGGAAACTTTTGGGGCAACTAAAATACATCATTTTATACATGACATTGAGTAGTCAAGCCATTAAAAATCTTCAATAATGTTGCCATTACGATTATACACGGTTACTTGTAAGCTTAAGAAAGACTGCTGTCACATTATGATAGATTCACATTTTCTTAACAGTTTGTCATAAGTAAGAATATGAATTACAAGGCAGTACAATTTAACGGGTATTTTTTAATAGAGGGATTACAAACCGTTCATTTGACTTAAAATAAATAGCAACCCATCATTAGGCTTGAAAATTCTTCTTTTATTAAATTGCATTGAGATACAGATTATGTTGAAGACTTAATTTAAGCATCCTATCTAATTACAGTGTGTGTTAACTACATATATACGAATTTTAACTTCAAGAATTTATATTTAAAGCAACAATTAAAATTTTATATGAATTATTAATGTTGTATTCTCAGATTTAAGGTCAATCTAAAACTTGTTAACATATCGAAAAACACTTTGATATAAAATATGACAGACGACATGAGTATTACAATGTATAACTCTTCTCCCAAAAAAAGTATTGTCTACATTTTTATTACATAGTAATTTTTCATTAATTAATCCAATGATGAAAAATCTAGATTATACATTTTATAAAATAACAGGACCTATATGGAGTCTTAAGGTGTGTATGCACTAGAGGAAACATCTGTAAACATGAAATAGAACATGGACAAACGTTTGTTACCTTGGGTGTGTCCCAAAGTTTGGTGAAACGTTTGTTGAAAAAACGGTCCGTATCAAAGGAAAAAATGTTTTCTTATATTTTCTGGTCAAGGCGCTTCTACCAAGGCCTGTACAGGAAGACGTAGCACAGTTTAACCCCGTGGTTTTGAAATGGAAATCAAGTGGTCAAATTGTCTACATTACGAAATACAGTCGTTGACAAAAGCGCTCTGACCAGATAATATGAAGTTCCACATTGTTTCACGAAATGCTTTTTTGGTGTGTACACTTGTGTTTTTGCATTTCCCCCCCGGAAATTTGGGTAAAACGTATTAAGAAAAACATGCTGGAAGTTTGTGTTCAGTGTTTCGTGTTTCTGTTTGATGTTTCCAGATGTTTCCTCTGGTGCATATATATACCCTAAAAAAAAAAAGAAAAAAAAAAGGGGCGAACATACAATTTCACAAAAAATTAAGCCCTCACGCGTAAGCCATGTAAAATAAATGGAAGTTACCTGCTAATGGTCTTTACAGTATTATTTAAATTTCTTAAAATTAAGTCATTTCCATACATGACTTTGTTAAATGCGACTGCCAATGTTGTTTTTGCAGTCAATAGTGTATCGACAGAAATGTTATTTCAGTAAACAACGTTTATAGGGACACCGTCTATATATACAAAGGAACTTTTATAGAAATTTAATTACGTTGTACGTGCCCAGCTGCTTATCAAACTGATATAATTGTCTCGTAAACATATATGCCTGCGTTGGCGTATCCCAGTTAAACAAGGAAAACTAATTAATGGACAAATTAACCAAATAGCATATCTGAAATAAACATGGCGCGCATTACAAGAGGATAGGTTGCTTAGTTTGCAAAACACGCCAGCAAAACACCAGAATCTCTTTTATTATGTTTAACGATAGAGTTAATTGGCATTAAGTGCGTGCAACCTGCATTTTAAAATCGAGAATGGCCATTTTGAAGTCAAAATAACTCGTTTTAAGAGGACATTATCAATGCTCGATGACTTTTCAAATCAGCTAACTTTCGTTGGTTTGCCGCCTAGATTCTATCTCTGGATTGTCGTGATAAATGGACCTTATAATCAATAGACATCTTCACATATAAGAGATTTTAGACCATCCCCAGTGTCGCACCTGCTCTCCCCAAGTCTAAGGTATTTTTTTTTCTGAAAATTTTTTTTTTAAATAACCAAAAGGGTGTATAAATACGCACACGAGCGGCGCTTCAGCAAACGGCGTGCATGCATTCAAAAAGCATCTCTTTCATGCATTATCGCGATTTTTCAGACGCAATTAGTGGAAAATTGCCAATTTGAACATCAACATGATATGCTCAGCTACTTCCTATGTACTCGTCAATATTTCCTTACCCATTTCACACGCTAATTGCGCGGGCTAAACATAGCTGGCGTCCTTTACAGGGTGAAATTTATTTTTAATGGAGTTTAAAAGTTACTTCAGTTACAGTATCATTTTAAAATCTTGTGATTTACTGGTTAGTTTATAGTAAATTTTAAAACTGTCTTTTGTTTTACTAATTATACAGCGTACAATGTTTCGGATTCTTTGCCTTCATGAGTTGTCTCACTTGTAAAACATGCTGTTCATATACAATGTAGTTCAACTTATAGTTCAAGGGGTCCTTACACATGTTCCAGCATCAAAGAAGTTCAACAAAACTTTTGCAAGTGATGACACCTGATGGAGGTTTAGAAGCTAAAACGTTGTACACAGTTTTAGTGAAATAAATTGGGCTGTTTGAACCCAAAATCTCGTAGTAATATAAGAGTATCAGCTTCTAAGCTTCCATCATGTGTCATCACTTGCAACACGTTGCTTAAAATTTGGAATTACATAATGCTAATATGTATGGGGTTAGGACCTTTCTTATGTTTCACAAACGTGTTAAATTTTTGTAGCCTAATCCCTCTTTGGAATGAACACGATAAGTTTTGAACAAATTACTTATTCAAGATTCTAGAAGAACACACACAAGTTAGATTAGACTTGTTTAGAAATACTGGAAGCGAGATATATGCGATGGAACATCATCATATTAATAAAGTAACATGTAGCTGAAATAAGTGTTTCATTTATTTGTACCTCACAATTTTAAAAACACTACAGGGTGGGCCAATAAAAAGTCAGCAAACTTTGTAAAAATCATAAAAAGGTTATTTGTTAATGGAATTTAATAAAAATTTGTGCAAATATTGTTTTTCTCTTTACTTTCGAATTGCCCTCGTTCACGTTCTTTTT
>JAQGAE010003804.1:0-13901 GCA_034696685.1 Julus scandinavius
ACGTATAATCCACATGTTCCAGTAAAAAAGTAAGTCACAGTTATTTTGGACAGAATTCTATTAGAGCTTTATTGGACGTATCTCAACAAAACTCAATTTATAGTCTAAAATGACACCCAATATAGCTAAAATAAACATAATTGGGAAAAAACTTTTAAAATAATATTATTAATTTAATTAATGCGTATATAACTATTGCACTCAAGGATATTTCTACAAAAATCCTGGATTGTTTTACTATAAACTCAACCTAAAAAATTTTCACATTGTTTTTACCCACATCAACAACTCGATTCGTTAAACAGTTGATTTTAATTTACATTCCACCCATAAATTATAAAACAAGATATTCCTTGACATCCATGGCTATTAAAATATCCTAAATCTGAACAAACCTCAACTAATAGTCTAAAATTACATCCAATACAGCTAATAATAAAATAATCACAGCCTATATTGAGCAACAATTTTAAAATGATGCTGTTAATTTAATTAACATGTCATTAATTTTTGTGTTTAATGATATTTCTACAAAAAATTCTGGATTTTTTTTACTATAAACTAAGCTAAAGAAATGTTTACATCGTTTTTAACCAAGTCAATAACTCGACTCGTTAAACACTCAATTTTCATTTACATTCCACTGAGAAGTTATAAAACAGAATATTGATTGACGTCCATTGTTATTAAAATATTCAAAATCTGAACAGGTATACAAGCATCTCACCTCACCCGTGCTAGATCAAAATCTCGAAATATAAAATAACTTAAAAATAATCTCGAGAGGCAAAATCTCGAGTGAAAAAAATCTCTAAAAAGAAAATCTCGACTAGGTTAGGTTATTAAATATTTGAATGGTACTCTCTCTATGGCAAAGTTGCCGTTTGTTTCTATGGACTCATTTGGTCCGTGTTTAGGGAGTTTCGGATAACCCCTTTTGATTTTTCGCTATTTTGGTTTTCGAGATTTTATTCTTTCGAGATTTTGATTTTCGATGTTTTTTGATTGGAGATTTTTTATCCGAGATTTTGACCCAGTTCCATCTCACCACCTCTCCAATTGACTCTGATAACCTCTGAATTCCCAGGGAATCTCGATTCTCCATCTTCCATGCCCATCATCCGGAGTTGAATTGTGATTGGGAGCCTTAGTAACCCAGAATATACCTGGAAGACCAGTCTCGCCTTAGCAGCGCCCATGGTAAAGGGGTTGGTGTGCGAAAACCAGTTCCTGGGACGGTGGTTTGTTTTAGGGAAGTTCAAGAATTGGGTCGTTGGATGTGAGGTGGTGATGATGCTGTGGAGTGTTGCCTCCCGCGATAGGCCAGGTACAATACCCATATCTTTAAGGAGAAATAGAAACCGTTATAGGAGAGTGAGGAACGTGAATCTGCCGAAATAAATCCTGGCGGTAAAACGCTTCAGACGACGTTGGCACGTGGTTTGGGGTCAAGCCCCAAGCAGGCGGACTATATAAAACAGCTCCGTCATTTAAACTGGCCATTCATTTCTGCAAAAGATTATCGCAGTGGCAGAACGGATAAACATACTCGCATACGGAAAGGTGAGTACCCAAACTACTTAAGAATGGTGACAATTTCAGCGTAAATTTCTGTAGATCTCAAGTCGCGCGACAGGTGTGCCTACACGGCCAATCGAAAGTGCATTTCCGGGTGTGTCCTCAGATTTTACTCAAATCTAGCTAAGTGGACACTTTGTTTTTCGGAATATCGGCAGACGAGCAATGGATTAACACTGGATTATGTCGACTTCGTACATGCTTGCCATCACACGGAATAACAATACAGATTTAGACCTAAACACATGAGAACTTCTCCAATAGTGCGATAAAACTTCGATAAAAACATCTTCTATGAAAATCTACCGGCAATATAAAAGGTTTACTCGTATTTTATTGTTTTTTTAGAAATTAATTGAAGGGTAAAATTTATTTAACATAATGAATTGTCCGCCAGGGATGTGATATTCTTGTTGAATTTTAAAATCATCCCGTCCGTGTATTTAAGAAAAATATACTTGGCATGAATATAAGATAAAACTAATTGTTGCCATTTTTTAAAATAATAATCTGACAGTTTTTCTTAATAATAAGTGGACAATTCATTACATTATGCAGTTAGGTTTTACCATTCAAATAATTTCTAAAAACAGTAAAATATTGGCAGTTTTTGCATTGTCAGCATAGAGTTTGGGGTTTATGGTAGTTTTTCCACTGAATATCTAGCCAAAAATCGTGACTGCATATACCATACTTGTTTTTACAGTATAATGTGGCAAACAGATAAAATAAGGCTGAAATAACGGTTTATCGACAATTGTATTCGAATATTTAAATTGTATCATCATCACAAACATTAGGATGGACTTCAAGAATACAATTTAATTGTATACTTTCGAATAATTCAATCGATGTTTGAATTGAATTACATAAGTCAAAATGCACTAGAAATACAGTTTGAAAACATAGAATATATATCTGTAATTCATTCGCTTTAAGTGTTCTGCTCAACTTAACTTTATAAACCAAATATGTATTCAACAATATACATGTTAAGACAATGTTTCGATATAATATATATATATATATGCCAAGAATTATAGTGGTTTAATATAATATATATATTATATTATATGATTCTCAGATTCTATATTTGCATCTTGAAAAGCTCAATCTTGCAAATCTGAATTTTATGCAACAAATATAACAAATATTTTGAGACTAAAATTATTGTTTGAAATTTAAAATTAAAGAGCTTTTGAACGACATAAAATCCCAAAAATTTATCTTCATCAGTTGATTCATATGTCGTATCACTTATAATCAATATAATTTAAAATTAATCGGTACCATACAAGTAGTTTTGTAAAATTTACTATTTAAATAAACGACTTTGATAACAAACAAATTTGAAATTTTTTACTTAAAGATAATTATAAACTGAATATAACTATATGTATTTCTTTTCTAAAAGTTTCAAGTTTAAGTAGAATATTAAATATTTATAAGCTCTTGGCGAATTAAAATTTGAACACTAAATCTTAATATTGAATAACTTTTATACTAAGCAGGCACTTGTACGAGGAAGTATTTCAAGCCTTAAAAAGTATTTGTTTTAGTTCAAAACTAGTTTTCCAATTCTTGAAATCATGTTTTAGTTTCCATATTAATTATCAGAAGCTTGTTTGTATCCAATTTGAAATTCGTACATTTATTTCGTACCCTTCTTAACAAACAAAAAAAATGAAACAAATGTTGATACAGATTCATCTACATTGACGCACAATTAGACCTAGATATTCAAATGACAGCCTGCACAAACTAAATCAACCATTATCCAATGAGACTAAATTTGTAGGTCATCAGAAAAACGCCATTAATACTAAGATAACTGGAAAACCCGTTCTGTAGATGGTTAAAAAACTCGCTGGAACCCGAAGTGTTCGCACATTACGAGCATTTTCAATGTAATCAAGTTGACATACATTACGAGACTGAAACGGTAACGTTCGCATAAAATAAATGAAGCTGCAGGCAAAAGTTAATAGATAGAAAAACCACTTTTAAAATAATGCATATTTAAACGGACGTTAACTCCGTAATCGCGCCGCTGACAACTCACATGAAGAAGCAGAAAAGGAAGCTAAATGAGGCCCACTAAAAGTTCAATGAATATTGACTACCGTTATATTTTCTTTTTCTTTATAAAGAAAAAGGGTAATATTCGAATGCTCAAACAAAGAAATCACTGATTGCTTAATACTATACTTTTATGAGTTACCCTATGGGCTTATTTTATCCCATTTAATCAGCACACAATTTTAGAGGTAACATACATTGCTTACGTTGTCTCATCGTTTGGAAAACAGCATTCCCCAAATTGGAAACTACCCTTTTATAGAGTACTGACGGATTATATAACATTAGAATTGAATAGAGCACAATTTTCAATAGCCAGCATGTAATTGAAAATTCTGTGCTATTATATATGGCACTTAATAAAACCCTTCTAGATATAGTCTGAATTACTCATTATTGCACAATCAACTACAATTTTACTACAATCTTTGTGCTATTTTGATCCACAGACAATTCATGTGTATGCACGTGAAGCCTAATTTTTGCATTTAATTCGCACAGGAAATTTCAATAATACTAGTAACAATAATAATTGGAACATTAGAGATGATTTCTGCATACATTTTTTTCTTATAGCAAATAAAATAATTAAGCCCAATTTGGAATCGTGAGAAAATTATCTATCGCGTTTTTATCTATAGTTTTGAATTAAAACTAATCCAACTTTTTTGCTGTTTTTACAGATCCGTCTTTTCCTCCCACAGAAATGTGGAGGCCATTTTTTCTCTTCCTCCTAGTGCAGGTGAGTGAAACACACATTTATTAGTTGACAATTGTTATAAAATTGTTATAAAACAAACATCCAATTTCATCAACATGATTCGATTCTAATCAATCTCATTACCCTATAATATGCACCTAAATTAAGTCATTAAAGTCAATGCTGATTAAGACCATTACTTCAACATTCAACTTTTGCGAAACTGCAAATTTAACTAATGGTAGAATCGGCTGTAACATGCAAAGCACGATTCAACTACCATCGTTAAAAAAATCATTTTAACATGCAAATTAGAGCAAAGAGTGTGTGAAAAAACCGCCTTTAGCGATAAAAACAACTACACGGGTCAAATTCGCTTTCATGGTTGTGGGTCACGTAGGCAAAAAAACAAGTGTTAAGCTAATTGGGAGGATTACCTTGCGCCTCTGCCAAAACACAATTGGGCAGGGGAATTGGAGCTGGGAAAAAGATAGGAAATCAAGTCAAGAAGTGAAATTACTCCTTGGGAATGAATCAGAGCATGATTCAACTACATAAAAGTTTCTTATGAAATTCTTCAGAAATTATCCCATTCATTGACAGGCATAATTCACAGTGAACGCTTTCGCATAATCGTTAAGTAGGTCAGCGTGCCGCAATGCCAATTACTTAACAATACCAAAAACATTGTTCATGGTTATTAAATGTAGCCATTTTTTTATACATCAATATGCTCGACTTTCGTAACATCCTCTTTTTAAACTACTTGTGCCAAAGTGGGCCCTCCTTATTAAAAAAAAATTACCCTAAATTCTCAACATGGTGGCAAACACCGTTAGCACGGTTGTATTGACAGGAAGCCATATTACGCGTTTTTAAGAGATTGCCAATTGAAGTAAAAATACAGTTCTGGTCACAGAATTAATTTCATACAAGCTGAAAACCGATTTGGATAGATTTTATGTCAATGTGCATTTGCGCATGCGCAATGAGTATTAGTGAGTGATTGCATAAATTCTATCCAAATCTATTTCAGCTAAGATGAAATCCATTCCGTGACCACAGCTATTAGCTGACTGAAATTTCGACCGATACGAATAAATAATGCAATTTTACTTAATATATGCCGTATACAATTTAACACTTGTTTATACTCAAATTATAAAATGTATCTAGTGTACAGACTACATGTATTGTATTAACGACTTTTTGAGGATACACTGATAGCAAATTTTAGCATATTTTATCGCTTGGTTACATGCTTGATATGCATATAATTGGTACAATTAGCATAAATTGAACACTGATTAACGTAAATAAAGGTTTCACTAATTTGGCATAAATTGCTTACGAACATTATTTTATTACAACTCAGCTTCAACCTTTCTAATCTGAATCTATATATAAAATTTTGTTACAAAACTGTTAAAAAATAGACATCATTCTTATAAAAAAAATACCAAAACTCAACTTCAACATAAAAAGGTTACTTTGGAACAATTAATTAGATATGAAATTAGGACAAGTAAGTTTTATTTGAAATGTATTCAAATCGACATTTTATGAATTTAAATATCAGGACAAGAAGGTTAACATGTCAACGCGATTAACAAAATATTAGCTTTTTAGCACCAACTTTTTTTTCCAGATAAATTTGACTGACAATCAATTAAAAGTATATCTAATTATTGATTAGCCACGTTAGGATGCAGAACAGAAATTTGAATTTAATCAAACTTTAATCGTCAGTCAACAGTTTCGCGAAATTAACAAACACCACTCAACCAAAATGTCGACACACAAAAAATCAGGAAATCTACGTGGTGTACCATACAGCTAATGTCCTACCCAGACTTTCGATATATTCAAAATACGTACAACACTCGTAAAACTGTTGTTATACTAATTCCTTATTGGGTTTTGTCCTAATTTCAAGACACAAAACGGGCCTAACGCAAATATGTTTTGAAAATGCATGACACGTTAGACAGGCCACTTTGTAATGTTGATAACACCATAATACAAGTCATTTGTTAATGGTGTCACAAAACCCTATGCTTCTTAGCACCATGACTAAGACAGTGCAAAGGCCTACATCAACATTCTAAAAGCAACAAAATCATTTCCTATCAAATATTGAGGTAAACCATGTTGTAGAAGATTTAATTACGTGAATACAACTTTCCTTGACCTGCATAGAAATTCAATTTTTTATTTGTTTAGGTTTTTTTATAGTTGTAAGTATCCTATTTCAAGAATTTGCTTTCTCGATAGTCATTTGTTGTTCATCCCAGATAATTTCAAGTATGGCACATAAAAGAGCGAGTAATAACGCAATGTTTTAAACGTTTCCTATTAGTAAAAAAACCCAATAAAGACAATACCAAAACGTCCCACAAACACATGAGAAAATGCCTACCCTTGTTTTCTAATGAAAAATCATTTAAACAGGTCAAACCTGTGGTAAATGTCAAAATAGAGAAATATACTAGAAACTAGTAAAACTAGAAAAGGAAAAAGGAAAAGTTACAAAAAAAAACTTACTGTTATAAGCAACAGATGTGAAGTGGTTTTTTTTATTTGAAAACGGTGCCATAAAGCATTTTTAACGAAGAAAATAAAAGAAGACAAGTTGTTTGATCATGGACCTCACGTAGTGACCTGTGAAGCATAAGAAAACATGAGTTTTTCAGCAGGGAAGAATGAGTAGGCATTTTAGCAGTGTTTCAAAAAAGTAGGGTTATAAAAACGGCTGCAAGGGGTGAACCCTAAGCACGACTCACTAGCCTTAATTCTTAATAAAATTCTAATACAAGAATCAACATGGTGGCTATATTTTCACAAAAGCCTATTTTGAGGTCAGCTTATGGATTCGTAAAAACTTCATTAATTTAAATGAAACTTGGAAAATTTCAACACGTAGGCTAACGATGAAACATGGTTTCACTGCGCATGCAGATCCACAATTATTACTTGAAAACTAAATTTAGGTTAGGAGTGAACAAACCTGTCCTCTCCCTTGATAAATCACAAGAGGTTAAAAGCCACTGGGACATCTTAAAAGCCACTATATAAATTCCGAAAAAAAGTGAGGGAAGTAACAAACCTACACGAATTTAGTTTCAGATAATCTGATAAGATAAAGAAATAATTGAAAGTGAATTACCATTTTTTATGGTAATAACGCTTTTAACATAAAAATAAACGACAAAACTCATATTTTCATTTCATTATAAATTTTAAACTTTTTATAAATTAGCCTTCCAATTATAAACCTTTTAACAAATTTTACTCAAATTTTTCTCAGATACCATTGCAGGTTCGTTTCGCAAACCTTAAACATCAATATACATTCAACATTTTTTTTAAATCAATTTTTACTTAAAATAAGATGTTTCCTAATATTAATTACATACGATTATTTAATTATTATCTGAACTGAATTCATCCCAGCTGAAGATCTAATTGCTCATTACGCATGCGTACACGCACATTTATACAAATTCTATCCAAATAAGTTTTTAGCAAGGATGAAATTCATTCTGTTACTACATCTAATATAAATATTGAGAAACAAAACGCTTTAAAAAATAAGTTGTTGATTTTTTCATGATAAATTTAAGATAATGCATAGTAATATTTTTCAAAATCACTCCTAGAAGACAAACTTATTTTTACACATCTCTATTAACGGGGTTTGAAACACTATCCTTTTGCAATGGGTAAATTTGCAACGACACTCACCGTCAAACAAAAAGAGATTAAATAAAAATTAAAATTTTTCAAATAGCTTGATAAATCAGCAAGGTCATCTGATTGTCGTTTTTCACTTTGAAATGGTAGATTGTTTTAAAATTAATAAACAAGTTTGAAAAATGTTGGTTAATTTGCCCACGCTGCCAGCAGGTGGCAGCACGAGAATTCAAATTAACGAACATTTTTCAACTTGTTTATTAATTTAAAAAAAAAATCTACCATTTCGAAGTGAAAAACGACAATCGGATGACCTTGCTGATTTATCAAGCCATTTTAAACAATTTTTATTTTTATTTATAATCACTTTTTGTTTGGCTGTGAGTGTCGTTGCAAATTTACCCATTGAAAAGGATAGGGTTTCAAACCCCGTTAAATGTTTTTGAACTGTTTTAGTAATGAACTATCTTATTTTATGTCAAGTAAAATGCGAAAAATACAATGCTAAAAATGTTAAATTGTTTTAACAACATTGTCAGAACTGCTTCAGTTCATTTACTGTATATACATGTAGTCGAACAGTACAAGGTCGTACATGCACTTTACCAGTATTACAGTTTTATTGAAAATCCGGCTTTGAGAATTTTTTACTGTCAAGTTTATATAGGATTAAAAGTCCTTCAACCGATGAGCCCATCACTCTTACGGAGATTATAAAACCCTCACACTAAACTAATCTTTGAACTTTCAACACATCCATGGTTGCAATTTTAGCTCACATACAACATCGGCATAAATTATAGACTAGAATCACTAGCGCCTACAGGCAAAGCCGTCATACATGTGCTATGGTAATTATTTTTGTATACGTTATTTACTGGTTCTTGCATACCGGTTAAAACTCTACATAAAAAACCTCTAAATAAGCATATGAGTCATGTAATTAAAGACGAAAATGTGACTACCTTCCTAAACAATTTGTGAGAGGAAATTAATCCATGCAAAATGAAGGAAACTGGGAAGGGTCAAATTCTAAAAATGACTTTCAGCTCCAAAACAAAAGTTACTTGAACATTTTTTTTTATCAGCCCACACAAAGCCCTAAAGTAACCTTTATGACATTAGCAGATAAAAGGAATATTCCGTGTCATGATGATACTTAATTTGTAGGTCATGGTATTATTTCTCGTTTAACACTATTGATAAAACATGAAGTATAGAGTATACCTGCCATGTCACACACTTTAATTCCGGTTATGGATAATCGCTATGTATTGTTACTTGAAAGCAATATACTAGGTAATCTAATAGGAATTTAGTTTCAGTAAGCTAAACAGATTCTTTTATGAATTTAATAAAAATAAGTGGCGCCAGTGAAAAACACAGTTTTAATGAGGATAATAAAAAAGTCAAAACCAA
The DNA here is from genome assembly GCA_034696685.1 of Julus scandinavius. NCBI lineage: Eukaryota > Metazoa > Arthropoda > Diplopoda > Julida > Julidae > Julus > Julus scandinavius. Next base: position 9,470 of record JAQGAE010003804.1, read on the forward strand.
TTATTAGCGCCAATTTTACCGTAAATGCATGGTTATAAGAACAATCCATGTATTCATTGCATTCTAGAACAGTAGACACGTTCAAATAAATGGCTTAAATTGTAGCCTTATACCGTAGATGTAATGGTATTGTAATGGTATGTAGGCATAGTATGGCATTCCTAAGACCTTCCATCAACGGTTAGGCTGTAAGCCACCTACATTATACGAACATACCTATTATATCCCCACCTTTTTTTAAATCACGGCACACAAAAATGCCAATTGTATGCCAATGGTAGAAAAAGCAAGCAATGCTGATTGGTTTCAGGCTTGAGGGGGTCTTCCAGAGGGCCCCAACTTCCAGGTTCTTCTGGGTCCCTAAATTGTAGATAAGCCACTGGGCACACTGTGAACTTTTTTATAACATGAGATTTTCTTTTTCAATGAAGTAGTGAACAAAAAAAATCCCTTATACGTGCAACAATAAGCAATTCTAACGTTTTTCAATCTATAAACAGTAAAGATAAAATACAGAAGGACCTTTAGCAAACTTTCGTGGCAGACAGCCAATTTTCTTGTTATACCGACCCCGTGCTGTAGGCTTCATAGTGCATTATCTCTGTTTGGTATCCGATAGTGTTGTATATGTTGCTCGATTAATGCTGCTGACCTCCTTCTTCCTTATCGCAAACAACTTGCCGTATTTTCACCTGGAAATGTGCTCTCACTTGACATGTACACAAAACAGTTCGAGCAAAATGTTAGAAGGGTTACACTGGCACACCTTTGATATATACGGCGTATTCCAAAATGGGGTTTTACAGTTCATTGACTTGTCGTAACTTTATGTTGGTAGCCTATGTAAGCTTAATTTAAAAAAAACACGTGGTCGTGGAGTTGCTTCAGCTTCTACCTTCCAGTAACCTAATTACACAGTTTCAAAATGCACGTATATGTATGCTGACTACAACAGATAATGGAGATAATACGATTACCACTGCATCATTAACAAGAACTTCAAACACGGAAGAACAATGTAGTACAATACCTGATATTAAAGATCTTCATCAAGTTGTCCATTGATACCTGTCATTAAATTAACACTACCTATAGCTACTATACAATTAAAGTTGGCGAACCATATGATTAAGAAACGTTTAATTCCTAGAATCAACTGCATGTACAAATGTTATCTATAAATTTCTCGATATGGTGAAAGGTGAATTTCATGCAAATTTAAAGAATTCGACCTTGAAATAAAAACTTGCATGCGTATTCCGTGTTTAGAAAGTGAAGATGGCCAGAGGCGGCCATCTTGCAATACCTTTTAGAGAAACAAAAGTATAATTAAAAAGAATAATTTTTTTTCCATACAAGTGCAAAACTGTTCTGTCTATTCTAGTTTAAAAAAAACTGCCTGCCTTGTAGTTAATGTTACCTGTCGACTTAATGTACAAGTCAATGCCCCAAGTTGGCCTATGAAAATTAACAACTTCTTAACTAACTTAACAAGATGGTTACATATGAATTCTTATCTAGTGTTTTAACATTTGGACTATATAAACCGGTTCTGACACAGAAAAATCATTTATAATACCAATTAACAACAAGATGTTAAGTTATAACTCCAAATGTGCAGAGAATGCGTTGATTCTCCATACAAACACTAATAAAAACACGAAAACTAACCTATTTACAGAAAATCATTAAATATGCTGATACACACTAAAGACAGATCTTAATAATTTTAAATATTAAACTCTTAAGAGTAGACTCACTCATCTCATCAATGAACACTTTTTAGCAATTAATCATTATTAATCCTTTTCATGATTTGTTTTCTCCTTTTAAGTTGACGGCTGCTCAACTGAACTATGGAGGTGGAGAACCAGAACAGGACGTGGCTCATCCTCATCCTCCAGATGCAACTCACATGCCCAGTCTTACTGGGCTTAATGTGAGTTGTGCACAAACAGGAATGACCGTGCGATTAGATTTCGATAGACCATTTAACGGAATTGTTTTTTCCAAAGGATTTTACGATAATCCCAACTGCAGGTAAGCATCATTCGCGATAATAAATTATCCTATGATCTCCATTCTAAAAAGAAAATTTTCCTCGTTACTTTCCTTTTTCACACCAGTTTAGGTCCTTACAAATTTGGAATTCTACATAATATTATAAAATCTTATCACGGTTTTGGCCAATATCTTTATGCCAAACAAAATTAGATAAAACAAAACAAAGCATACTTCTAAAAATTTTTTTAATTAAAAATGTATGCAGGCAAATACAATATAATAGAACACAACAAGATAGCGTTTATCGTTTTTGAGTGATAAATCTGCATTTCAAAAAGCATTAACATTGTTTAAAGTCATAGTATAATCACTGTATATACAGTAACTCAGAAAAACGAAGTCAGTAAATCTATTTATTATCATATTTGATTTTTATTTAAATTTCTTTGATGCAAATATTCCTTTCTGAAGTCTAGATGACAATTAGATTTAATTCAAACAAGGTGTTAATCACGAAAAGGAAAAATCACCACAAAATTTCGCATTAGGTTTAATCCACGAATTAACCACGGTTATAATTATTTCAAATAGTTGCTTTTTTGTTTTAAAAAAAACTAACGTATTGCCTAAAGCTTGTGTAAACGTATTGTCTTTTATTTTTGTGGTATAAATATTCGCCCAAATGAATGCAATTGAAATAAAAATGTAAACATCTATTTGTATTTTCCAAGGTATGTCACAGAAAACAGTGGACAAAACAGCTATACCTTCATCATTCCGAACAACGATTGTGGTACACTGTCTGAACCAGATCCGAATAAAGCAGGACAGATGGCAAACATCGAAAACATCTTAGTCATCCAAAATGATGTCCTCTATCAAGAAATATGGGATATTTCGCGAAAGATCAGTTGCGTTTGGTCCGACACCATTGAGAAGTTAATTGTCTTTCGTCCATTTGTAGTTGATATGCTAGACGTAGTTAGTGTACCATTCCACAACAACAAGGTAGAATGCTGGATGGATATCCAACGAGGCACATTTCCGCAGTCTACGGCAGTAGACAGTATCGTGAAAATTGGAGAGCCTCTAACCATCCTTATTTATGTCAAGGACGACCAGAACGGATTCGATATACGTGTCAAAGACTGTTATGCTTATGATGGTCCAAACTATGAAAATCCTGAAACCTTTAAACTGCTTCTAACTGATGCAGATGGCTGTCCACGTAAAACTAAGCTCATTGACTATTGGAAACGTACATACCAAACCGGAAGCACAGGCGCTAGTATAATAGCTTTTAACAACTTCACAGCTTTCAAATTCCCTGACAGAATGCACGTTTATATGACATGTAATATTGAAATATGTGTTGGCAAATGTGCAAGTCGCTGCAAAGGAGAACCTCAAGAGCCAGTAACTCTTTTGGAGATACCAACAGGCACACCGCCAACCACATTTCGACCATATCCAGCAATAACAGATTCTCCAGCAGAAGGAACAACCAAAACTCCACTTGTATGCCCATGCCTTACAACACCATTTCTTCCGCCCCCGCCTCCAATAACGCGAGTTCCGCCTCCAATCACAAGACCCCCTCCTCCACCAATCACTAGACCACCAATTCCTCCTGTAACAAGACCATCACCTCAAATTTGTTATTGTCAACCACCACCACCACAAGTTGGGCCACCTGTAGAGTGCCCTTGTCAACCAATTACCAGGCCACCCCCTCCACCTATTACAAGGCCACCCCCTCCACCTATTACAAGACCACCCCCTCCACCTATTACAAGGCCACCCCCTCCACCTATTACAAGGCCACCCCCTCCACCTATTACCAGGCCACCCCCTCCACCTATTACAAGGCCACCCCCTCCACCTATTACAAGGCCACCCCCTCCACCTATTACAAGGCCACCACCTCCTCCAATAACAAGACCACCACCTCCTCCAATAACAAGACCACCACCACCTTTATGTTACTGTCAACCAGATCCACCAGGATTTGGACCACCTGTGCCATGTCCATGTACACCACCGCCGCCAGTAACAAGACCTCCTTCTCCTCCAATCACAAGGCCGCCTCCTCCACCTATTACGAGGCCACCCCCTCCACCTATTACAAGGCCACCCCCTCCACCTATTACAAGACCAACACCTCCTCCAATAACAAGACCACCACCACCTTTATGTTACTGTCAACCAGAACCACCAGGATTTGGACCACCTGTGCCATGTCCATGCACACCACCGCCTCCAGTAACAAGACCACCTCCTCCTCCAATCACAAGGCCGCCTCCTCCACCTATTACGAGGCCACCCCCTCCACCTATTACGAGGCCACCCCTTCCTCCAATAACAAGACCACCACCACCTTTATGTTACTGTCAACCAGAACCACCAGGATTTGGACCACCTGTGCCAT
>JAQGAE010003805.1:0-13899 GCA_034696685.1 Julus scandinavius
AGGTTAGGTTAGGTTAGGTTAGGTTAGGTCAGTATGATGGATCCGATCTGACATTGTATACATAGCCTCTGTAAATTAAGGCCCGATAACTTCATAGTACCAAAAAAAAAAAACACGGAGTTAACTTGAGGCGAAGGTGAAAACTTTAGTCCTCGGGTGCACACATTATATAGGGCCATATTTTGTCCCATACATATCCATGTATGGAATACAACACTTGACTTAGGGTATTGCTCATACTGTAGTTTGATATACAGAAATGGTGAAGGCTACATGTACTTGGATAAAGTCATTTATGGACATATATGGGTATATGCTTTAGATGTCCAATTTCGGATATGACTATATATGACATTTCCTGATATTATATACCCATATACCAGACGTTCTACTGAGTGATATGCAGATGGGTTTTCCCCCCGGATCACCCAGGCAATTTCAGTTCTGCAAAATGTCTCTCGGGTACGAGTGCTAATATGGTTAGATCAACTCTTGCATATATATCTAATTTATAAGTGTCAAAAAACGTTAAACAATCTATAGGAAACAGTGGCCAGATTTGACGTGACATGGCATCGAGGCAGTCAACAAATAGAGATTTTACAACTTATCTGCTAGAAATTAGGGGCCATTAAAAAAAAGACGTCCTTAAAAGGGGTAAGGTGGGGGTCTGCTGGCATGTGGACAGGGGGACGGAGGGTGTAGCCATTATGGACGTCCACTAATGATGATATCTTTCAGTTTGTTGGTTTTTTCTTGAAGTTCTAAAGGTCAGTGAATGAGGAATTGGACACCACAAGAACATGTCCCCAGTCCCAAACTACTTGAATTTTTAAAACCTCGGGAAAGTCAGGAATTATGCCTAACTTTGTGGTAAACACCAATTTTATGCAGGAATTACCGTTCGAGGTCAGGAAATTTCGGTTAATCAGAAAAATGTGGAAAAAAAATATTATGGAATAGGTAGAGAAGCGTGTGCTTGGAACTTTATAGGATGGGCCTTTGTATGTTTCAAAAACTTTTCAGGACACCCTACTTTCAAGAAAAAATTAAGGATATCCATCATGAGGAGGTGGTCTGGGCTAAAATGCACACCATGTTCGTTTCGGGGACAGCCTTTTTGAATCACCTGATCTGGGCATGATCGGGTCCCGACGATATTAATTTAGAGGGGTTCGCCTGTAAATGGCCAGTTTATCGAATTGACCATAAGCCACCTGATCTGGGCCCGCGGGATCAAGACTTGATGCGAGGTTATTGGGTTCACCCGGATCCCCAATTCGTATCGGTTATCGGCAATTTCCTCCCGGTTGACCTACATCCGGTTGCTGGTATCGAGCTTCCGGGTATGCTACTCAGATGTTTATCAAGTTTTCATCCCATATCCAAACTACGAGCGATGTCTATAATCTGGTTTTGCTCGCCATAATTTCATTGGTCATTGGCGATGGGAATACGTTTCCTAGTTTTTCATCGTTTTTTCGATATTTTAACATTAGAAACTTTAAATACAGGTTTGTCTTCCAGTTGTGGACAGGGGGAACTTTTCCGAACAACCCCTGGGGGTCGAAATTCCTTAGTGATGACGTCATTGAAGGAGGATAGTTTTAGGAATTGGTTCTCCTTGCACTACCTATACCTCTTCCAGCGCCAGACAATGGTTGTGAGGGTCAGTGTTTTCATAAATCGTTTGCCAAACCACCTCCCATATCTGAACATTCCACCGTGAGTGTGCATGGCATCTTAACTTACATATTTATGATCAAATTAACCGACTTATAAAATTGTACTCATGAGCAGAAGTACTGATTACGTTTACAGTGGAATCATAATCTATGGTGTAAGTTGAGTACATGTAATCAGTAGTCATATGAAATGAGTAATCTGACTTGGACAAAATGTACTCATGAGCAGAAGTACAGTTCACGAGTACCTGTGGAATCATCTCCATAGTACGAGTACCTACTCGTAATCAGACTTTAGGAGTGTGGTGGATTACTAAAATATTGTTTAGGGTACTCAATTTATTTTAAACAACACAGGTTTTATTACAAGCAGAAACAGTTAAACATTTAAAACATCTTGATGAATATGAGAACACAAAATAAACCTCAGATACGTCAAAAAATGTGATAATTAAAGTTGAAAAAAGAACATTACATCCGATATCAAAAGAATCCCTAGTAGAAATGTAAAAATTAGGATATGTTTATATTACGTTTTAGGATGATCCTAATTTCAACTTAATCATTCTTGTTACTCAAATGTATTAAACGCGACTCAGTTACTTAAGTTTCTATTCATACTCGATTAAATTGGTACTCATAATTTCAGATTAAGTTAATACTCAAGGATATTTGTAATCACCCAATTTCAGTACATTTTTGTAATTGAGTGCCTTGTACTCGTACGTTTTCAGTACATTTACATTCAAATACGTTTGTACTCATACCTTTTGAGTACATTTTGTATTCAATTACTCGAATGCATTCAATTTACTCAATTACTGATCAACACTGCAATATATTCTCATCCATGGTTATATAAAAAAGACATAGGAACACACTTGACAAGTCCAATAATATAATTGGACTTATATGGCCATATCGATCTTCGGCTTTTGTGGACATTGGAGCCCAATTTCTGGTGTATCCACTTATCCAATAAGTCATTTGTGTCTATACATATTACTAATGTTTTTCCACCCGGGTATCAGAGTGCCGCCACAATTTTCTACCTTGTGTTATGTATAGTGGGTTGAAAAATGTTGCAAAACACTGCTGTGTTGTATAGTTCTCATTTTGTCCGGTGTGTTTATTACTCTGGATCGGTTGCTATAGGGTTTCGATCTGTTGTTAAAAGTTTCCATCAATATCTGACACTATTTTCTATACTTTCTTTCATTTTTTTTGACAACATTTACTTTGAATTGGTCAATCACAATTTCTGTACATTTCGTTTGCCTGCCAATTTCCTACATTTTGATTGTTGGGTTGACAATATATGGTAATACATATCTGGCCTGCCTTGTCAGATTTCCAGTATAAACAACCGGAAGGATGAAAAACCATAATGGCCGGTATATTGCACTTTCAAAACAAGTCAGTTCAAATGCGTGCTAATTGTGTTTACAAAAATGATATATACGGAAATATTAAATTGAATAACGTGACATTTGCATGTAGTCAAACGATGTGTGCATTATCCCATATCCTGAAAAGTGTATTGCATGTGTTCACATTATTTTGTCTAACCTCTACATGTTTCCATGCCATGATATAACTATATCACAAATATACCTTAAGACCTAGTCAAGTATGGTGATCATTTTAGAGCCTATATATTAATATGCTCTGATGTGGTGTTGTGGCGCTGATATGATCAGTTGTAGCGTAGGTGTGGTGAAATTTGGCCTTGATGTGGTGTGGTGAGATTTGGCCTTGATGTGGTGCGGAGAGATTCTCCCATAACCTCCCCCACCATAATTCCTCGTTTGTCCTATGCAATCGACCCCCTTCATTTTCGGACGTCCCAAATTGTAATTGTATTCATGTCCGGAAGATTCTACTTCCCCCTCACCCCTCCATGAAGGCCACCCATATACCGCAGCGACCCAAACCACCCGATTCGCTGTATTTTTAGGACATACCTCAGTCTCTTAACCCAGAACTGTCCACATTCCTGACCGATGCATACTTTATCGGTCACCCTGAGCATGCCACTCGAGGGTGGGGTTAGTTGCCACGCCCTCTTCCGTTACATCATGAATGAGGTCACAAGGTCTTGGGTTAGGTGTGGGGCGAGGGGAGTATGAGGCAGTTCGGATCACCACACGGGGTTATTGAGATCACTATCTAGATTTTCATCATATGGAAGCCAAGCGGAGATTTACCCCCTTATTATTTATGGACATACGGCATCTTGGTACTGACTGTAGGGCACAAATTGAATTGATTTGCCAGATATAGATACCTGTGGATGTGGTTTGTTTCCAGACGAATATGGATTAGAACGTAATATTACAGGTATGACCGTTTATGGAATATATTATGCAGGTTGATCCTACATGCGACGTAATATTGTATTCATGGCATCTATGGCCCTATGAAACATTTATATCATATATGACTTTATATCGAACACACATCATGACAGATCTGGTCCTATATAATCTGTCCACTTGCGGGGTTTTTGAAGCTTATGCTTACTTAGCACGCACTATAGCAAACATGAAACAGAAATAAAGTTTATGCAAACCAAGTTGTCGAAACGTGGTTTTGTGAACATATTTCCATAAACAGGTTTGTCCAAATGCAGTTATCCACACAGGAACTGTTTGCTGGTCAAGGTTTGCTCCACGCGCTTCATTGCAGGCTTTTAATCTTGAGCGCTTCTTCAGCGATCTCCGAAATGTTTCATGGTGAGCTTCTGGTTAGCATCCACATATAGCAAACATATTTACGAAACCCCGTTTCTGTTTAGTGTTTGGTATGGTGTTGTACTATAGGCATTAGTTTTTGAAAAGGGGCCATTCAAAAAAGATGTCTCCGAAATTAATTCAAAATTCTCTACCTGCCCACACGGTGTCCACTTTATCCCAGACAACACTCAAGAGGTCCTTAATTTTTTTTGTTGAAAAGTAGTGTCCAGCCAAGAGGCCCTTAATTTTTCTTGTTAAAAAGTAGTGTCCAGCGCATTTTTTTTAGAACATACAAATGCCATGATATAAATTTCCAAGCACCCATATCGCACATGGATGAGCATGCTCAGTAAAGTGGCAACATTTTTCCATTTCATCCGGACCGCCTCCCAAGCGATGGGCGAAATGTTGCCGAAACCATGGTTCTGGCAACAACAAAAAAACGCTATAAGTTTGCTCAAACATCACGGTAGCCAAACTTTTATTCAATATTTGTTTCAGCAAGCCTTGTTGCCTCAACATTGTTGTCCCATGTTTCCTTCAGTGGAGGCCCACCTTTAGAAATTAAAGTACATTTGGGATTGGGAACACATTTCGCCTGGTGCCTGGTAGATCCCCTTCTTGGGGACGTCCTTTTTGAATGGCCCTTAAGCCGCAGGATGGACAGTTTATAGAGACTAGTGTATGTATTCTGGCCAATTCTTTCTGCATTTGTCTGTTTCAGTGTTTTTATTGACTTTGTTCTTCATTTGCAAACAATGGGTTTTCTTACCTTTGAACGAAGACGACTCTGGTGCTGCTAATATAATAATAATGGCGAAGGTTAATTTTTCATGAGAAAAAAAGGCTACATGCACAGCACACGACGCATTCCTGGGTGGGGTCATCGTGCCCAGGCCGCCGTCTATGCGGTGAACTCCATATGCATTATCATATCTAGGCATGAGTGAGCCATATCAGCTTTTGAATGGCCATATGGACTAGACTTCGAGTTTCCTTATGCCTAGTACATACCAGAGCAAACATGGAACAGAAACAGGATGTTTGCAAACCAAATAGTCGAAACGTGGTTTCGTGAACATAGTTCGATAAATAGGTTTGTCCAAAAATTGGTTCCACATCGAAAGCGCATTTCGAAACTGAGGAAATGTTTACTGTTCATGGATGGCCTGTACACAATGGCGTTGTGGTATCCAGGTCTTGACAGGAGCGCCATGAACAGCCCACATTTTTCCTTTGATCCAGACCACGTTTTTCTGAACAGGCTTTTTTGGTAAAAAGTTTGCTGAAACCTTTGGTTAGAAAATAGGTAAGCAAACTTTTATCGTAATCATGTTTCCAAAATCCTGTTTCTGCAAACCAATTTGTCAAAACGTGGTTTCATGATCATATTTCGATAAACCGGTTTGTCCAAATATAGTATATATGGGGGTCCCCATTTAAAATCTTAAGGAAGCCCCTCACCGAGGCCCCGTAATTCTTGCAGAATTTGAGAGACAAGTTGATAATAATAATAATCTTGTATTCTGTTAACTTTTATAATTTACTGTATTTTGAAAGATATTAAACAGATAAATGCTTGCTGTTCATGGCGCTCCTGTCAAGGCCTATATACTATTGTCAAAAATTGTCATCTGCTCTAGAAAAGCATGTGGGGCAAATTGGATCAATGCTCTGCGTTATGGTTATACAGACCTTGGTAGAAGCGCCATGAACAGGAAACATGTTTCCCCTTTGATCCAGTTTTTTTGTCAAAAACTTCGCTGAGACCTTTGGACGAAAAACTGGTTAGCAAACTTTCATCATAAACATGTTTCCGAAACCCTATTTTGTGTTTGCTTTGGTCTGTACTAGGTACAATAGCCCACATAAGCCAGGAATGGCCCGACCACTATGTCATGAATTTGTATCAATACAGAGTGAACCTGTCTAAAAGCAAACTCTTGGGATCGGTGAAAAATATGCTTTTAGACAGGTTCACTTATACACACGTGTCCCAAATCGGGACCGGCACATTTTATGCTTTTAAAGAGGTTATTCATTTACGTAGGATGCGTTTAGATAGGTTCTACTGTACATGGCTGTACAAATAGATCTTACGAACACGTATGGTGGGTTCGTATGGGCATGGATGGCCAATCGTGCTTTATATACGTGTTAAATTTAGTCGTACATGTCCGTACATGGTAGCGCCATCTGGCTGGTGCTTGTTATGACTTTTTTTACCCCTTTGAATAACATATGGCCAATACAGATCGTTGTTATGGATAGGGTTAATAATCCCAGAATGCACCGCGAGAGGTCATTGTTCCTATGGCCTGTGTATGCAGTGCCTGATCCCTCCTATAATGTGCAATGTACATGTTGTATACATGTATCAGGTTATAACCATGCATGCACACATCATTAATCTTTCTACAGACCGTGCTTGTACGGAGTCTCTTTTCTCACACTGTTTTTATTGGCAATCGCATTACATTTTAATGGGGGGAAAGAAGCATTTTTTTTACTTCTAAAACATATTTTTGGAAAATGAAGAGAGAATATAGGGATTATTCCTTCCTTACGGTTGAACTTGGCCCTGATTTTATTCCTATATATATATGCTTTTTTGTGGCCATGTATTTGTCATTTATTATGATCTGTTCAATATCTTTTTAAATAAATTAAAAATCATAACAATTATCAGAATATAAGGTTAATATTATCGTGTCATTCAAATTATGCAAGAATTAAGGATTATGAATTTGCGCTTATACTTATTGCGTTTATACTTATTGCGTTTTAAGTACAGATTAGTAATTTGCAACAGCAACAAAATTGGGGTCCCCATTTAAAATTGTAATGGTACCCTCACCGGGGCCCCTTAATTCTTGCATAATTTGAAAGACAAGTTGTTAATAATAATCTTGTATTCTGTTAACTTTTATGATATACTGTATTTTAAAAGATATTGAACAGATCTTGATAAATGTAACTCCCTGCATACAAGGCTAGACCGGAAATGCAAAAAGTTGCTTGTAAAGCTGTAGTTTCCCATGTACGACTGTATTTGTCATGTTTGATGCAGATGCAGTTTGGAACTAACGTTGCAGTCTGGAAACTGTGTCCATACATTTCCATACATAACCAGATGCACATCCACTGTGGAAACTCACTTTGGAATATGGCTATAGCACGTTGAATTGTGTTCGTACATTAACGCGTTAGTATGCTGTATGTATGTACACAACTAGTTTATGTGACCCATGTATGACAACTCTAAAATGCCTAGCACACATTAGAGGAAACACGAAACGGAAACAAGGTTTTGCAAAATATGTTTTCGATACGTGGATGCTCTCCAGATTTTTGCAACCAATGCCGTATTCTCACTAGCCAGACGAAAACGCAAAACGGACAAATGACGTCAATCCAGAAAATCTGGTAATGGCGGCACATGTCCACCCTACACGTGACCACAGACTCCGAACTGACCTACTGCGCATGCGCGAAAGCCAATGCGCGTCATCTATGGTTCAAATTGGGAACCATTTTAACCACGTGGAGGGCCGCCATCTTTGTTTTATGTACCGCACACCAGAAAGTCAAGTCGATCTGACTCAGTGCGTTGAGCATGAAGGGCGGAGCTTAGAAAAACAGGGCGTGGCTTCTGCTGAAAACATTAGTGCGCATGCGCGCGTCCCCAAAACGGACAAAAGTCCGGGTAGTGAGAAAACGGCACAAGTTTCAGGAAACTTTTGAGCCAAAAAACGTGTTTCCATGAAACATGTCGGTGATCGCTCAAGAGGCGGTGAAGGCGCTCCGAGCTGCCAAGCCTCAGCCAAGGTTTTTATACTACGTTGAACACGAAAAAACGATATTCACCTCGTGATTAGTTCGAAATGCTTTTTTGATGTTGACAGATACATTTGGTCAAACATCCTTATAGAAAGGTTAACGAAACCACGTTTCGGCAACGTACATATGGCGTATCTAGGCCGTAAAGCGAGGTGTGAGTATATTGCCATACAAAGGCTATATATGGCATGTAATGAAGGCGGCCATATTGCCACACTGAAGTTAATGACAAATTTACCTTTGACATGGAGCATGGCCTATAACCGTTTTCGCTTCCAATTGAAAGGACGAATTTTTAGTTTCTCTATTTTTGACATTTATGGATTGTTGATGCTTGTAGTAAAAATGTCAACTTTGTTGTAGATACGAAACATGTTTAATTGTATAATCACATGTGCTGTTTTTAGGTTTATTTTTGTGTTTGGTGCAGCAGGAAAAGTTTTATTACTAAATAAAAAGGAAGTTTGATGAAATGTTGGATGCGGGTGTTTTGATAAGGCCGTTTATTTCCGTTTTTATAATGAAAAAAAAAATCCCTTCTAATTGCGTGTCGAGTAACAAAATCAAGAATGAAATCGTGAGATTTTTAAAATACTATTAATAGTAACGTCCGCTTTCATTAATTAAGCTATGAAATACGGTACAGACATGCAGCGTCATCTGGTGGCAAGAAACGAGACATTTGAGTATTAATTTAGTAATACAAATTCGTTTTGCAATTTTTTTTATTAAGCTCAGTTTAAATTTGACCTAAAGTGTTCGTATGTCACCATGTTCTGGATAAAATCTCTTCATATATGATCAGTTTGGGATATGGCCATATTAAGGCATTTCGAATCCATGATGTTTTCTAAATCTGACCTCCACAAGTATGACGTCACCCCTAGAGCCGTATATGATGCACTTGTCACGTGCAAGGTGGAGGCGTCCCGCCAGAGGTCTCCGACCCCACTTGTTCGCACCTGGGAATTTATCCTTTTGATTTTCAAATGGGCCGTAATTATTTATTGTTATCGCGGGTTGCCCGCATCGGCATACCAACGATGGTCATGCATGGTTGTTTATTTATTTGGCCACGTTTTTTCATAAGTGTGTTAAACACCTGCTGCTCAACTAACCCTCTGTATCTAAAAAGAGGCACATAGAAGTAAACATCGACCTAGATATGTCATCGGTCGGTCATCCACGCTTTTGTATTTTGTCCATAACGCATCTGGAATAGAAACTTGTATGAAAACTGATTTTTAAGTTAATGAGGATTGTAAAGCCGGGTCTCCACCAAGACATACATGTACGTATGCATAAACGTTTGCCCTCCGGTTTGTTTCAGTCGCCATTTTGTAAATATATGTAAATATCAAAATGTTACACCTATTAAATGTCTTTAATAGCTGTACAATTTTGATATTTACATATATTTAAAAAATTGCGGCTGAAACAAACCCGGAGGGCAAACTGTTTTGCATATGTTTGTAAAAAAACGTGTATATACAGTAGGCAAAAAAGTATGAGAACACCATGATCTTCGTTGTTCACAGCGAACTGAAATGTAGTACATTTAAACAGTCACATGTATTATATTGCTTGCATTACATATATTATGTAGCCACAAAACAACATATTTTAAAAAAATAGGAAAAAAAATGAGTTTTTCACCGCAAAAAAAGTATGAGAACAGTAAGACAAATGTACACTAACATCAATTTTCGGAATAGCAGTTGCAAATTAATACTTTGTTTGAAGACCATTGGCTTTAATAACTGCTTCTAAGCATCTAGGCATAGATTCCACTAATTTATTCATGATGTCTTGGGATAATCTGCGCCACTCTTCCTGCAGTATCATCTTCAGACATTCTTTTCCTGTAATTTAGCATTTTATTATTTTTTGACCTAATAAATGCCATAGAATCTTTGTGGGGTTAAGATCTGGTGATTGTGGTAGAGTTTTCAACTGCCAGCGTGTGTGGTTCAAGAATCACTCAATGATAATCCTAACTGTATGCTGGAGACCGCTGTACTACTGGTCTAAAAATCACACCTCCAGCCCTAATTTCATTGCACTTTTCATCAATTTAACGGGCAACATATCCACACATATCCTGGCAGTCATAGTACTATCAATAAAACGGAGGTTTCCAGCGCCAATGTATCCCATGCGTCCCCAAACCATGGCACTGCCACCTTCGTGTTTCACTGTCTTGAGTATGTTTGAAAACTGCAAACATATTTTCATCTATAAACATTAAATTTCTCCAGAATTCCAATGGTTTGCCCTTATAATTCTTGGCAAACTTGAGACGTCTTTTCCTATTTTTTTCACTTATAAACGATTTTCTTCTTGCCATTGTCTGAAAATGAGCATCATAATATGCACATTTCTGATAGTTTGTGGTGTGACAACCTTTCCTGATGTTGATGCAAGGTCTTTGTGCATATTTAATTGAAATTTTCAAGGCCAATGTCACAACCTGTGGTCTCTTCCTCGCAGTTAGTTGATATGGTTGATCTGTTTTGGGTTTGTTTTGGGTCTTGATGGTTTTGTACACCGTAGTACATGGTATTTTCAACATACTTGCAATATCCAAATATGAACTGCCACTATCATGCAACTGAATCACACTTTTCCTCTTTGAAATTGACATCTCACTTCGTTTGGGAGCCATTGTTAAATAAAATGACCTAAAATGTGTTTAAACATTATGTAATGATATTTCGACCCTGTGCATTAATTGGCATACTAATTTCTTCTGTAATAAATGGCCAGTTTTTCAGAAATGACAAAACCAAACACTATAACAAGGCGTTCTCATACTTTTTTGCGGTAAAAAACATTTTTATTTTTTTAAAATTTTTTCCTTTTTTAAATATGTTGTTTTGTTGTTACATAATATATGTAATGCAAGCAATATGATACATGTGACTGTTTAAATGTACTACATTTCAGTTCGCTGTGAACGTAAAAAATCATGGTGTTCTCAGACTTTTTTGCCTACTGTACATATGTATATGCATGTCTTGGTGGAGACCCGACTTTACTCTGTAATTTTCAGAATTTGTAAGAAAAATATTCGGTTTTGGTCATCAGCAGACTACGTATATCTTGAGTTATGCTTGGTACACACTATAGGAAACACAAAACTGAAATAAAGGTTATGCAAACGAAGTTGTCGAAACTTGGTTTCGTTAACATGTTTCTATAAAGATGTTCGTCCAAATATATCTGTCTACATTAAAAAAGTATTTTGAAACAATTCTTATCACTTATCAGCTATCCACGTGGTGAATATCGTTTTTTTTGTGTTCACTGTAGTAAAAGCGTCGTCTGCAATGCAGTTTGAAAAATATGTCTGTTAATTTGCATTCTCATGCTGCCACCTGCTGGCGGAATGTGCAAATTAACGGACATTTTTCTAACTTGTTTATTAGTTTTAAAACAATCTACCATTTCAAAGTGAAAAACGAAAAAGTAATACCATTGCTGATTTATCAAGCTATTTTGAACAATTTTTTATTTTTGTTTAATCTTTTTTTTGTTAGGCTGTGATTGTGTTTTAAAATTTCCCCCATTGAAAGTGATAGGGTTGTGATCCAGCTTAAATGTTTTCTATTGATAAATTAATCAAATTCGAGGACATTGTATGATGAACAAAGACTTCCTTTTCAGCTTTAATACAAGAAATTTCCTTCAAATTCAATCGAAAATGAAGGTAATTTCCGTATCTCACACATTTCACACCAAGCTATAGGTGGGATAGCAGTTATATGCTAGCTATCAGTGATGGGTTAGAATCCCTGACCAGCTAGCTGTCTTGACTGTGGTTTTCAATGTTTCCACATTTGTTTCCAAGTAAATGCCAACTTAAAAAATTATAAATACTTGGAAAATTGAATGTGACCTCTAATGACAAATAGGAAAAAACCTACAGGCCATCTACCCATCACTAGGTTTGCATGTGTTAATTGGCAACATGCTTGTTGATTGTTTGGCGACTGGTACACGGCAGCCATGCATTTTGTTCTTGCTTTGGCGATGCAGGGAGGAAACGACGTGCTGGAATAAAATATGATCGTAATAATCCAAACAATCTATTGGAACAATTTTGGAATAATGATGACACAATTGTTGGTATTTGACAGAAGTAAATAGCGTAATTTATGAGCAGCGAACTTTTTGATGATGATGGAATTAGAACAACGTTTCGGCCCACGCGTTAAACTGTTTCGTTTAATTTACATAAAATTAATGATATTTCATACTAGGCATGCTGACGAGTGCTTGGTTGTTTACATCATTCATACGCAGTAGGCGTACCGTAAAATGTAGATACTGTGGTGCAGTGGGACAGTCATCATTTTGCCCATTTGGAACGTTTCAATGTTGCTTTTTCAACCATTGGAGAGAAACCCTTCTGTCATGTTGTTGGTGACTTAACAATATTTTGAATTAGGACCATTTGTATAGTGACACCTGTTTTCTGTTTTCGTTAATGTCGTCAAACTTTCATCTATCTAGTAAAGAAAAACTAACCGCTGTTGTTAAACTGGTCAATGTAGTAACTCGTGTTTGACACAACTATTATTCACGTTAAAATAAAACATACATATATACATAAAACTATAGACTATGTAGCCTATGTTAGTCGAAAATCAGACATGAGAAAATTTCTAAATTATTCAAACTTTAGTTTTTGTGTATTATGGTTATACTCACGTTGTGAGTATAATTAACTTCATACATGGACATTAAACCCTATACTATATGGCTAAACATGTCATGAACCATGGCCACTTCAAAAGCCACACTGCATGTGTGCAACACGTATGCAATGTACTACGGGAACACTGCACAGTGCACCATAGCCACCCTGTCTTCCTCCCGTCTACATCTACGGTTTTCTGCCGTTATGCATGGAGAACCAAATAACGCAGAATTGAGGCTTCATAAATGAGAAATTTGTTGTACAAATTTGCCCCACATTAGACGAATTTTTATAAGATAATGACCAACATTGGCGTGGATGAGGACGAATAAAATATAAGAGACCTGCGTAATATGACCATGAATAATTGGAAATAAATATGAAACTTTTTGAAGGTTCAAAATCCATAGTTACAAAGTATCCGTTTAGGAAATTTTTGAAACATAAGCTTGACTTTTGGATTGATTCCCTGACATCGAAGTTATCACGTATGCAGTGAGTGCATCGCTAGGGAGCGACAGTGTATGCAAGGGAATGTGTTATGCCATGATCTATATATACGGACAGGTCTTCCAACTCGCACTAAAATTCGAGTTAGGGACACCTGCTCGCACTAGGTGGCGCCATGTCGTTAGTGGATCGACTTGTTCACTCTTTAACATGATAATATACGACCAATTTCTATCTTTTTAATGAAAATGCATATGTGTGGATGGAAATTAGTGACACTACATCGAATATCAATGATAAGGGAATAATGATTGTAGAAGATTAAGTGAAAACGTGTTCAGTTTTATGGGAAATATATAAATGTAAGTGACGATACAGTGAGCAAAAAAGTATTTGGCCAGTAAGTTTTTTTGGTGCTTGTCTGTTAATTCACCGCCACTGAAAGTATGGCGTGTCAAAAACAACATAATCACTCTGCTTCAATAAT
>JAQGAE010003806.1:0-13896 GCA_034696685.1 Julus scandinavius
ATTACTATTCACTCCCATTAGCAGAATTTTGATATCGGCCATCATTTAGACGCAAAAACCATAAGATACAGACTTTTAATTCACCCTGTATATATTAGATGTGTTCATGTATATTCCACACAAAAGTACTCTACCATCTGAAACAATTCTGATTGAAATAATCTCGATCTAGCGGAAATTATAATAGAACTTTTATCGAAGAACATTAATAGACAAGTTTTTGCTTTGTAAGTTTATAATTCAAACAAATGGAAGTAGAGCATTCAGTGTTGTCAACTGTCGTTATTTCAGTACAATATAGCCACATGAAACTATTAGTGCTTCCATTATTACTTTTAACTACCTATGTAATGGGGGCATATGACCACCATTGAAATTATTTCTTATGCAATATGGCCAGATAAAGTTTTCATATAATGTATGGAAATTCTACGTCCAATGGATACTAAATAACTTTTCTTTTCACTCAGGGACATATCTGAACAAGTATGGATATTACCAAATACAGGACATAATTCAAAGTAATAGTCGTTTTGACTAAACATAATGGTATTTTATAATGAAATACTTTAAAATTTGTTCAAATTTATACAGCCTTGGCCAAAGTCTGGAGCACCCCTAAAACTAGTCCTTTGTTGCATGTTATCTACAAAAATTTGATTGTAATTGTCTTAGCTGGTTGCCCCTCAGCACAATGTACTGTAAAATATCACGTGATGAAATATTTCTATAATAATTATGGAAATTGCAAATAAACTAATACTTTGCTCTGGAACAAAGGTTAGGATTTGGCAATTCCTTGCTTTAAATAGCTGATGTAGTTACATTTTTGCATTGCATTATTGAATGTTAACATGCCACGGTCAAACAAGAGAGGTTTAAGTAAATTGCAGAGAGAAACAATTGTTATTTTAAGTAAAGAAGGCATGAGCCAAGTGGAAATAGCGAGAGCAGTGAAATGTTGACGTATGGGTGTTCAAACAGCCTTAAAACGGTTTGCATGGCAGGATCTCATGATGACAAACCAAGATCATGCTGCACGAGGCTCACTTCAACCCGTGGGGATAGAATGTTAGCTCGACAATCTCTGTCAAACAGGCGACTCACAGCTTCGGAACTGGTTAGTCAGCACAACTTGCATGCAAATCATGCCATTCCTGCAAGGGCTGTAAGAAGACAACTTCTGGAAGCTGGAATGAGAGGATGCAAAGCACGTAAAAAGCACTCCCTCTCTGAGAAGAATCGGAAGGCAAGGCTTCAGTGGTGCAGAACACACCAAGCTTATATGGCTGGCGATTGGGCAAAAGTCCGTTGGTCAGATGAAACTAACATCCAGGTATTATTCTCCTGCTCCTAATGCCAAAGTTTCATTCATTAAATTGTGTCTAATTTGGTAAAAGAATAGATTTGATGAGGATAACTAGTAGCTTAAATTTCATCTAATTTCAATAGCTTTTCGGTACTCCTGGAGCCATTTATGTGAGACACTGTCCTGGAGAAGAGTACTATCCTGAATGTATTGTCCTTACTGTAAAACATGGAGGTGGAAGTGTGATGATATGGGGATGTATGGCTACAACAGGTGCCGGAGAACTGTTTGTGTGCGAGGGCAGGATGAACTCGATGACATACACCAACATGTTGGCTTCTGTTTTAGAGCCTTCGATTATGAAATTGTTTGGGCATATTGTTCATGGAACAGTTGGTTTCAGCAGGATAATGCTCCATGCCATGTATCTGCTGCTTCGAGGGCATGGTTTCTGCAGCATGGGATTAAACTGTTAGTGGCCAGCACAGTCCCCTGACCTTAATCCCATCAAACAGTTGTGGCCAGTTTTGAAGAAAAATGTTGCTCAACATAAATCAACATTGAAGGTAGGGCTGTTGGCACACATTAAAGAGGAATGTGGCAAAATAGTAGCTACCACTTGCGATCATTTGATCGCAAGTATGCCAAGAAGGGTAGCTGCAGTGATAAGAGCCAAAGGAGGAGTGACGAAGTACTAAATTTGCAATGTAATGACATTGAAATAAATACCTAAGCATTTGCAAGCCAGGGTACTGTTTATTTCTCAACATATACATGACTTTTCAGGGTGCTCCAGACTTTGGACCAAGGCTGTATGGGCTTGTGTAAAAGAACATTAATTAACTTAAAAAAGCATAGTTTAGCTCTCTTGATAAAATACTTTGTTTATGCTTAAAGTTTGTTATAGTGTTTCCATAAATACCATTCCCAAGTGATCTTATAGTATATATAAAAAAAATATTAAATATTCACATCGCCTGCAACACCGACTTAAAAGTACTGTAATTGTAGTCAATAAATCTTATGTTTTCTAACTCTGTAACCAGCATTTGTCCAGTTTTAAGTGCCCGCATCTCTATACTTCGGAATTTTTTATGGAAGGTCCCTTGGGTAAACTCTCGGCGAAATTGTAAAAGCTTTCTAGAGTATATAGTGTGCACTGGAAAGTCCCAGAGTCCCTGGTCCAGATATGAAAAATGAAAATCATCAAACAATCTGAACATTACATACAAAGATACAACAAAGGCAATCCTCAAAGATGGGACAGCAAAATGGAATTAGAAATTAGAGATATTCAGCAGCTCCAAACACTATTTCTAGTGCAGTATACATTATTGAAGGAGTCTATCAAAGCAGACAAGTTAAATAAAAACATATGATGATGTTTACAAAAGCGAAATTGCAATATGCTGCTGATGTGACAACTGTGGAATCTGGTTTTGAGCTAATCACAGCCGGAATACACTCATCGGGTGAAACCTTTCAAATAAACTTCACATTCCACAAAAGTTGCAGCAAGGTCTCTATAAAACAACGGCATATATAGTACACGTACTTGGTATATACGTCTAAAGAGAAATTCTGAAGTTAATCTTGAGCAAACCGAATAATTGCCTACCTGCAGCTAGACCTTAAGGTTTACCTATAAAACAAAAACTTATTGAATTCCATCATATGGGCAATATCGAATCAGGAACAATCATCACAAGAATTTGTAATATCATTCTGTAAATTTTTCCGCGAAAAATTGTACATGAATCCATAAAAGGTCTGGAAACATGAAAAATAAAACTTTGAAATAACACGTTGCGCGTTTTACAGTGGGGTGCCCGTTCTAACATTAGAAAAAATGAAAGAAATTACTACTTATAAGAAAAAAGGATCAGCATTCTTACATTAATTCGTAAACACTTTTCGTATTCTTTGGCATACCGGTTTTTTCTCGTCACACTGTCGTAAATGGCAGTGTCAAACAGTGGGAATTTTAATAGAGACTTTTTAAGAATTTTTTACTCACTTTTCCACTAAATCAATTGTGACCACTGTGGACACATTTTTAAGGTTGCTGGATACTTTGAAATTGCATTGAATAATACTTAAACAGCGTGTTCAGTCCCCTTAAAATTCTGGAAAGTTGGGAAATATATACCAGCATGTTTACCTTTGAATAACATTTTTTGTACTACTGATTTCCTTGGGAGAAATATATAAAGCACAGGTTTTCGCGAGGGCTTGAAGCTTGAAAACCATTGATCTGTAATGTCTATTAGTATACTAAATTGAAGAGTCTGAGGTGAATCGGGGCAAAAAATACATAAACTGTAGTTTGCCTCTGACTGTCCAACAATGCGCACTGGCGATGTTTTTCGTGAATGTTTAAACTATTTAATCAGGCCAAAATTGTTGTCGTTTTTTTGCTAGACGCGTACAAACAACTTTTTGTAAACAACTTTTATACATGTGGAACCTCGCTTAAAGAGTAATTCGCATAACGAACAATATAAATTTTCAAAAAAAATGACTCGCTTAACGAGCGATTCGCATAACGAACAATATAAATTTTCAAAAAAAAAGTCTCGCTTAACGAGCGACGTTTCGCATAACGAGTGACGTGGATAGGGGAATCCCCGAATTGTGCGATTGTTTCGTTAGTTGTTTCGCTTAACGAGTGTTTAGCATTACGAGTAAGACTCCGGAACAAATTATGCTCGTTATGCGAGGTTCCACTGTATTACCGAAATGTTTGTTTGTTGAATTTTAACATTGACCTAGTATTTCTGTAAAGCGTGGGTAAACACCAATGCCAGGGGATATGCCTTCATCACCTACCTGAATATTTTGCCTCAGAGGAGGGACTTCCACCCCTTCTCGAGGTGTCTTTTAATTTAATGTGCCACAATCTACACGGGACTCTCATCCTAAGGGAATTTCTCCCATTTTTAAAAATTCCCACGAACCTCGACCATGGAAAGAAACCCCCGCACCTAATGGTCGAGAGGCAAGCGCCTTGCCCACTCAACGAGGTCGGCTCACTGAAATGAAACGCATTAAGTCTGAATTGAATTTTGTGCACTGACGATTTTTTTAATCGAGGCAACTAAAAAATTGAAACGCATTAAATAATTGCATGTGATAGGTGCCAGCATATCTGCGTGCTTTGGCGATTTTTTTTATCGCACATAGCTTCAATGAATTTCATGTTGTAACGCAGGTTTAGAAGCAACTAATTAATTGCCAGTGCACGTCTATAACATAATGCATTTGACTTGTCCCACTACCCTAAAGTTAGAAAGCTAGTTCAAAGTTAAAATCTAACTTTACACAAACTTGTGTTTTGTATTGCGATTTTGAGAAGCAAAATAATTAGGAATGCTCATTTCGGAGAACCGATGAGCGCTAGAGTGCTCTGTAAATTACATAAATAGCTGACCTGCACGTTCGGATCAATGGCAAAACGAGGCTGACCATATAGCCGGTTGTCTTTGATCACTGGCCGCAAACTCAATCATTCAATAGATGATGATATGAAGTCCTTTAGGAGAAAAAATGATTTCCCCCCTGCTTGATAGCGGGTGTAATCGCGGCTGATAACCCTGTGAAGCTAACAGCATTTACAAATTGGCGACAAGCTACGCTCGTGCAGGCGTGTAATATTTGGCGTTGGAGTTAATTGTGCCCATTGGTCAGTGCGTGCGTGGTCAGCTGTGTATCGCTAACGCAACGAGTTGACATTATCCAGTTGTCGCATTCTAATTGCCCTGGCTAATTCTTCTGACCCGTGCAATTCTACCAGAATGCCGTTCTGCACTGGTCATTGATAATGTTTCACAAGGCCCCCTGATTAACCTTTCGATTATCTCCACTGACCGTTTATCCCGTTATTACATATTTGTGATGCACCGCCAGATTTTACAATAAACCAGCACTTGCAGGCTGGTGGCTGAATCTGCACAACCCTGAAGGGTATCATGAATAATTATTGCGGTAATATCGAACGCTATCTGCTAATCATCACGCTATGCAACTTCATAAAGTTGCAAAACTGATAAGTGTTGATATCGAATAATTGGTGCGATATTGTAGCCGGTTACAGGCCCGTTAGCAGAGCTAAAGCATGCGGTAATTAAGCCAAAGCCGCATATAAAGTGGAATAAGTAAATTATCATTCATGTCTCTATTTTATTTGATAACATTAAATTGCTATATATGAATACTTATTTGTAAACAAAAAAAAACAGTGGCCAGTATAGTTCAGCAGCAGAAATGCCATGAACAATACACACTTTTTAAAGAGTATAGACGCCTAGGTCAACTAGAAGGTCTAATAATGATATAATTACCTCTCTTAAGGGCCGGTTGTACCAACAAAGGTTAAGCTAAACCTAAGTTTAACCATGAGTTAACTGGGAAAAGCATTGCACTAAAGGAAGATAACAGTTGACCATTAGATAACTCGAAGAAAACCAATGAGGCTAACCCTGAGGTTAACTCGTGGTTTTATATAAACCTCAGGTTAGCTAACCTTTTATTTAACCTTTGTTGGTGCAACCGGCCCTTAGTAAATATTTCTACTATACGAGTATAAAGGTCCCGATCCTGCATTTTTTTAATTTTTCGAAAAATGGTAGAAGAAAATAAAAGTATTTAAGAAAGATTTTAGCAAGGATCTTTTATGTAATTCTTCTTTTGATTATTTATTTGTATGAAACGCAAGACCCTCAAATCGTGTTTAAGGAGAAGCCCCCTTCTAATTTTAATTCAAACACACAACAATACGATAGGCATATTCTAACTATAATTTATATATTTTTTCGCATATCAGCCATTCAGAGACCTGAACATTATTTTCTGCTAAGTTCAACATTGCTGAAATTTTAAAGTGGTGGAAAATGAGAAAAATGCCGCTATGGTATGTAGGTGATGTTACTACCAATACTATATTGAATAAGACGTTTCGTCCTATGACCTTGTTCAGGTACTTAATTGCCTATAGACACTGCAGATGTTTGTATTAATCAACCAGTTACCATGTGGTGTCTATAAGGGACCAATACCTGGTGATATAAATCAATAGTTCCTCATGTGTAAAATGAAAGCTCAGGTTCGTAATTTTGTCTTTAAATAATTAGGAACTATTGGCTTATGCCAAGAGTTGGTCCTTAATAGATGGTAAGTGGTTGATTGATGCAAACACTTATTTGCAGTGTCTGTAGACAATTAAACACCTGAAGACGGTCCCAGCATGAAACGTCTTGTTAAAGAAATAAAGTATTGGCCGTGACATCACTTGCCTCTGCAATAATTATCACCACCAACCACTTGAAGATGAAAATAATTACCTGCTATGCGGTCATGGAAGGTTAGCACTATACTACATGTTACAATAGTTTAAGGGTAATTGCACAATATTTCTCAGAACACGAATTTTGAGAATGTGCAGAAAATTCAAAGGAAACTGGCTATTCAACACTTGTTCACCTTATGTTCTAATATTGAGCTCCTTTTGGAACTCCACTTTTGGAGCTCCACTGGTTGGTTCATGTTCAGGATACAGCAGAACCTACTTAATTGCACCATGTATAATTGAATAACCTCTATAAAACCATAAAATGTTCCAGTCCCGACTTGGGACCCGTGTATATAAATTAACCAGTCTAAAAGAGTAACCTGTCTAAAAGTATATTTATCACCAGTCCCAAGCGAATGCATTTAGACAGGTTCTACTGTCTAGCGATGTCAAGCGTATGGCAGCCAGATTTGTAAAGAGCAATTACCAATATTCCACGAATTGCGACACGTTAAGGTCTAGATGCAAAAAGTTATCTATAGGGTTATTCAAACGTTTTAATCTTTCTCGTAATTCACATTTTGATTCCCATTCCCATATATTAACGCCTAACGGCCACTATATTAGACATACTCAAATCCTTTGACGATCTTCGTGCCAAGACGGATGCTTACTATTTTTACTTCTTTTTGCATGCAATTAGACGATGGAATAGCCTGCCTGGCGAATGTCCAGATATACATAGTAAAAATGCAATCGAACAATGATGTCCAAGTCGCTACTGACGTAGGAGCATTCTCCTGAAATTTGCATTTATTTGCTAACTGTAGGGTACTGAGTTGAATTGAATGTCCACTCTCTTTTGCTTAACTGCTGCAAAACACTTCAGGGTAGGGCAAGTTAAGATTCAACGAGAACACGCAGTATAGAATTATTTTTAGGTTCCACTGAGCCATCAAAATAAGTGTAGGAACCTAAATAAAATCAAATTCGCAATGTACCGTCCACCATCTTTCACGTGCCATGTTGAATCCTTCCTAAACGCGAATTCGGAAAATGGGAATTAATGCGTAAAGGGGTTTAAATGCACTGGGGAGTTGTTTGTGGAGAAACTGACTAATACTTTCCTCTTTATAGTACCACTGTGATTATTATGTATATCACCACCAGGAAAACAGGCGTTCGAATTCGTGAACTGAAGAGCATTAAGTTATTTCGAACTTTATGGAATAAACTTATAGCAGTTGTGCGTAAATACCGCACAACGATAGGTGATAAGGGATCCCTGCAAAATGGAGATAATTCAGAGCTATAGAGAGTTTGCGTCAAATGAATAGGGAGAGGGGGCGCCTCTAGACATTGCTTGGCGAGGATTTCCTAAGCAAACAGAAGCCCAATGCACATATGAAAACATGGCCTGGTGCTCGCTAACGGCCGCGTGGCATGCCATTTGTTGCCAACACCGTTGTATATTATTGGAGAAACAGGGAACAATCACGTTCGCGTGACATTTACGGGCACAAAGGCGAAATGATCCGTAACCACAAAAGCCGTCGAGCAACATCTAAAGACGCCAAAAATGACAAGAATCGGGTACCGCAAAACCCACCTGCCGCCATCGAGATTCAGCCACCGAATCGGCCTTATCAATGCAACGCAGGTGCACATTCGTTTGCGGTAATGTAGATTTAATTCACAGCAAATGAATGATGGTTATTATTAATTCCTCTTGCACGCAAGAGTCGGAAAGTCGTGATAATCCTTTTACTGCAAAAGAATTCATTACCCTGTTTAATTAACGAAATGGCGCCATTAATCTAGAAGCCCCTCATCCTCCTGTCCCCCTTATGGGCGATGCCAAAGCTTGCGATATATGACTGGGGATTCGACTTCTGGAACCCAAGAAATTAATAAGACTGCAGGGGATTCAGTTGTAACGTATACTCTTGCTGATTTAAGCAGAGCATAAACCTTTCTAATTGGCGCTAATTTACACCCAGCAAATTGCAAATTGTTTACAACTTCATGGAGGGCAATTAAACAATGCAAAGCATCTTCATTGCCAACATTTCTTTCAAATATTAGAATAACATCTTCGTTAAGTTCAACAAAATGTGCAGTTAACGTCATGACATGGAGAAATATTACGCAGAAGGGATTTTTCGGACTTATGGAATGTATAATATAAACCTTTCAATTAAAATATCTTACCACAAGGTGACCACACATTTCGCAATTTTATATATGAACTTAACAAGAGATGCTTCTTATTTCAAATTAAAGATGTGTTTAAATAATACAGACGTAACAGTTGAAGATACATCAATGGCTGAAACATTTCGATAAATCTTAAGACTTTGTATTTTAGGGTTGCATATAGTACATACTCTAGCTTTGAATAATAGGTTTATTATTCAGAAACTGCAATTGAAGAATAATATCCGCAATGTTAGGCCGAGATCGATCTGATGTACATGTAAATGTATGGCAGAAAATTTCATCCATTCATTACAACTTTTTTTTTGCAACAAATGGTAAAAATAAATCTGTATTGTGATTTCCATCTGTGTGGACCTATTTCTAAATTTGAACTTTGTAATACCTTGCTCGCCATACACAAATGTTGCAGCAAGTGGTTAGGATAAATTCAGATGATTTTTCGATTTAGATTTTGATATATGGCCTAGTGCATTTTTTAAAAATTTACCAATTCGTAGATTTATATTACACTGTATGTACAGAATGACATGATATTTGCAACTTATATTCTATATAAAGGGGATAAAACATTATTTGTTCTAAAAATTTTTACTTATTATTTGTCGTGGACTATACAATTTTTAAATATTCATCTCACAGTTAACAAAAAGACGCTAAAAACTATAGGGGCACACTGAATAAGGATTAGAGGTGCGTTTCCATGTGAGATTAACTCTCGCGAGTTACTTGTCACATCTCGTATTCCACAAAATTTCCCAAACTTAGCTAAAAAAAACTTCTAACATAAGCATCTCCTCAGTGCTATTATGCTGTGCGGGAAAGTCTATCATCAGGCCGTTTTTGCTACACTTTTGACCTACCTCTCGACAGCTGCTCTCAAAATTCGAACATGGTTCGTATTTTGCAAGCTGCTCTCAGAGAGACTAGGGCTCATGTGTTCACTGTCGATGCAATTCGAGAAAGACAGCTCTCTAACAGTAGCACGCACATTTTTGCTTGTTCTACATTGAGAACTGCTATCGAGAGTTTCTATCACATGGAAACCTACCTTAAAGAGATTTTCTTGTTTGTTTTTTCTCAATGAAATTAAGAATAATCAATCTTTGAACAAATCATGTGCTATAATATAAACATTTCTAATGTTTCCGTTTAAAATTAGTATTTAAATGTTCATTTTTGACCCTTTTCCAAAGTTTAGCTAAACAAATGGCCCTCCATACCCAAATTACTGTATTTTTAGAAATTTAGGAAATAATTTTTAATATAAGCTTTTCTAAAATGTTTCCAATTCGCTGTTTCGAAAATTATGTCATAATCAAAATTTTGATTAAGCATTTGATCAATTTAATAACACCTGCATATGGTGGATTCATTCAAATGAAAACATTGATTGTGCAGTGTAAATGCGTTTTCCATGTCATCTACCGGTCTTAGTAGGGTAACAACCATGCAAAGATGTAGGGAAAATGTTTGTTCTCCAATTTGGTCATATAGCCTATCGTCTCTATTATCTTCGTTTCATTGTTCAACATAATCTTATTTGTAGGCAGCACTGCAGTCCATATAAACATACTTGCATTTGGACATTGTACGGTTTTTTGGCCTGCTTCTATTCCGCAATTCATGTCCTTTAGGCCATAAAATGGAGCAGATATATCGCTTGCTGACATATAAAGGAACTAGCAAAAAAAAACCGGTATCATGGGGATAGATAGTACTAAATCTGCTGCACTGTTAAAAAAAATAAAGGAAGAAAAACTCTTTCGCCTTGTTTACTTAAAATAAGATTGATCGAACCGGCGTTAAATCGCCGAAAACAAATTTCGATTATATTTTCTTAACGACTTGGATGGACAAGGGCCTGTTTTTTCAGTACGTTTGATAGATAGAGATGCCAACTCGTTACCCATATCAACGAGAATCTGGAGCGCAAAGAGGAACTGGAAACCTCTTAACGAAAGAAGGACTCGAAAACAAATAACGCGACACCTCTTATGCAAATACCATTAAAACCAATATGAACCCTTTAAACTTAAAATTTATTTGGGAATGGCCAAGCAGCTCTTGGGTCTTTCTCTGACAGATTGTTATTGCTTTCCTTAGTGGAAAATGCAATGTCATCACTTGGATAAATTCCACCACGAAAGGCACATACATTTTAAAATAAATAGTGAAAATTGAATTAAAACCAATGCATTCTAAGGCAAAAGTATACTTGCGCAAATTACAGATAAGAGCGATCCATATATTTTCATGCAGAAACAAAAATAGGAGGTTTTCGAAAGGATTTGGTTAAAGTTTGCCAAGCATCTTGTGCATGAAAAATCGGTATTTACAAGAGCAGCCAGACTCTGATTACGATCTATTGTCAGTAAACTTGAGAAGCATACTTTGAGGACAAAATAATGTTTTTTCAAGTCATGCATCTTTAAATAGTATAAATAATTGAATATACAGGGTGTCCTAAACTTTTTATCACAATTATTATGCAACAGAAGCGGTATATTATGAAAAGCATCTTTTAAATTGTTAAAATCGGTATGATTTCCAAGTATTTTCTAATTTTACTTTTCGGTCACATCACAATGTATCCATGAGGGAACGGAAAGTGTCTGGATTGGTTTAATGAAACAAGATCAGATGTTCAAGTTTGGAACTTGTTACAATAACGCGTGTAAGATTAATTAATACAAATTTATACGGTCAGTACTTATATTGTTGTTAACAATAAATTTTTAATACAATCTAAGTTGCATAGCAAAATTTAGGACAAACTGAATTACTAATTTCAATTGCTTATTTTCCAGAAAATTCTTTGTTTTTTATTTTACAACTCTTTTATAATCTTTTACATTGCTTGGATAACATTAATTTTATAATCTATCAAGTTTCACTTTGTTTCCGGTTGAAACCATTATAAACTTAATCGTAGAATATTTTATTATAGCATTTTAAGCACAATGCGACATACAGGCGACAATCACGACATACAGGATTTCTCGAGATGTTCTACTATACATCATTGTGTAATTTTCTTAAATTTATCTCATGATTATTAACTGTAAAATAAGTTCTGTTACTTACAAGGAATTTTTTTCAGACAAAAACTTGCGAATATAGTACATCTATGAATGTGCACTAAAAGCAAGCGTTAATCATCCTACTTGGCATCATTCCTGTTGTCAATATCAATGCAGGATTTATCACATAAGCGTTTGAAAATATCTAAAAAGTTCACCATTGACGACCAAAATGTACAGGCCGTCTTATCAATATTTTGGCATATGTACCGAAATGCGCAATATCATCGCTGATGGCCCCAGAAAGACCCAATTACGACTCCACTAAGGCCGATAGAGAAAGTTGAGAAAATTCTCCAAGGAATTCAAGAGGATGGATAAAATCTTTAAGAGGACTTCAACGAGAGGGAGAAAGAATGTTGATAGTTGCCACCAGTTCTTTGGCAGTCACACACGGTGACAGGCGGGGGGGAAAAAAACAAAAAAACAAAGGGATTGATAACATGCATGCACATAGAGTATAAACGTACATAGAGGCAAACGCATAGGAATGCAAATTAAATAGATAAAGGATATGCATCTATCAGCATGGGAATGCAATAGGGACAAAAGCACTGTAAAGAAGAAAAAAATTCCATTTTACTTCAAAAAAAAAAGAAAAAACAAAACTGCCTACTATATTCCTCCGTATGTGCGAAGCCCATCGGGATTGGGGGTAACGAATTTGAAAGTTTAAAAGCAACCACTGCAATTCACTAAAGCTACCATATTTGCCTTTTATGGTTCTAGCGAGCATTATTTAAATAGGCCCATGGAAATGAAGCGATTGGGTGTAAAAAAAACAAAAAAAGCAGAGTGGAGGTTTTAGGAAAACCACTGCTGGTTCTCTTTAAGAAAGATCTGTCCTCATAATTGAAAACCTTAAGCATTTTTAATATAAGAATATAGTTATAAACAAAGCCTACATTATACAGTTGGATATTTTTATAAGTCAAATTCGTTTAAAAAAATGTGGATCTTGTTTTTCACGGTGATAAACAGATTTAAAAAAGATTAAATTTATTGATGTTAAATTCCTCCCTTCTAAATGTAAACATATTATCTTCATTATTCCTTTTTATATAACATTTTAAATATTTTACCATTTAACCGTTTTATACCTTTTTATAAATCATTTTATGGTCACTTATTACTCCATCATATGTAACTGCACCCATAATCACCCCATGCTTCCAACCCTACACTGTCCCCATCTCAGCACTGTATTGCTCTTCCTAGCGCTTCCCCAACTGGGGGATAAATGTTGAATAAAAAAAATGTATTTGTGCTATGGAAATGAATAAACAATCAAATAGTGAAATCATCCCCACTTAGGGCCAACTTAAGGCATTCCTAACATAACAAGGAATTGGGATGCTACCTCGTGTATTAACAAAAAATAAATTAACCCCACACTTCTTAAGAAGAGCGTGACGGGCCGATTCCTGTAGAGCCTGGTAACATTTCACTGTATCTAATAGTGAAATTTTATGGATATATCTTAAATGGAATTACATATATTTTAGCGCTTGCCAGCAAGGAGTAGATCTTATTTAGTGCACTTGCAGTTTTTGAAGTGACCATTTATGGCATTGTGCACGGGGCCATATTTAGTTCTTGATGGGCCATATTTGGAAAATAATGATCCATATACAGGTTGGACAAAACGGTGCCCCCACCCCACATTTATTTCTTAAATATTATAGTAATGAACATTGTGTTAATGTGGTAAATTAAAAGTCAAGTGTGCTCTATCCACTGATGTTGTTAGATTTTAATTACCACCATTCATTCACGGAAATCCACATAATAAATTATGAGCAGTAATAATTAGGACAAAATGCCAAATCAAGAAAAGAATAGTCTGTTTGTATGAATCCAACTGTTGTTACAATGTTTTATGAACTGAGGAAAACGCCAAATGGTAGCTACGATGCAGCGCAGTATGTAGGGGAGACCGGGGCAGGTTGGATCATATTTTTTTTGGTACGCCATAGCACTACATATATGGTTTCAAACAA
>JAQGAE010003807.1:0-13894 GCA_034696685.1 Julus scandinavius
TAATATATATATATATATATATATATATATATATATATATATATATCTGGAAACATGATGTAGTAATGATGTAAGACTTGAAGTCATGGACTTTGATGGAAAAACTTTCATTTCATCTCTTGCACATGTCTTTTAACACTACTTTTACGCACGTGTAAAAAAACGTCCATCCCCTGCGAAGGCTAGCTGTAGAAGAGACAACAGGTCTCAGCAAGGGGTCCCAAATTGACCTGTTGCGTTGCCTGCTTGTATGGTGCTGCCTCTTGCATCGCATATGAAGATGACCCAGTTCCGAGGTTCCACGAGACTTGCTTGCCCCAGATAAGATGTACCTGATGTACCTGAGGGCGCACCACTCCAACATGGGCAATACACGATATTATTTTAATATGTCTAAAACATCATGGACCTCAAACAATGATTTGGGAAAAACCAACACACGTTCACTCTGAATTAGAATGAAGATAAAGGTTATATACCACAAATGTCAGACAGAAAATGGTAACACCCAGACAAGAGACTGGCGGGCAAGGAGTTAGGAAAGTGAGGAAGAGGTAGGCCTGTAGGAGGATTGGCATTTACCTAGAATGCTGCTTCTGAAAATGTCGTACACGTCCTAGACAACCACGCAAATGTATAGTTCTCTTCAGAAGCCAGCCTCAAACAACTTCAAAACTAATTAAACAAAGTTTACCCACAGTGACTGGATGTCCAAACAATTGGTTGTAAACTGATGCAAAATGATGACAAAGTGAAAAACTGATAGTAAACTAACAAAATAGTTATTAAGAGCAACACGATGGTTGCCCTTACAAAATGTTGCTCTGGTAGCATATTTCGAATTGTGACAATGCTTAGGACATTCTAAGCATGTTTGCAAGTCTACATATACAGCTATGTATATGTAGCTAAGCCTGCTAACAACAACATTATTATATATACAATCAGTATACAATGTTTCCAGACAAGAGTATCCTACAATTATTATTACAATATGATAGATATTGGCGGCCATATTTCTGACGTAATATGACTCTTTATATTTGTTACCCTGTGAAAATAAAGCGATAACTGGAAAAAACCTGATTACAACAGGAAGAAGATGAAGATGAAGATGTATACAACAATACCGATAATGGATATCCCGGTATTTAATATCTCACTTTCTTTAAATTTAATTATTTTTCTTTGAGTAAAAACTAAATTGATGATCCATTGACAAGATTGCAACGAAACGGATGTTGATTGTGTAAATGAATTTTACAATTTATTCAATGGTAAGCAGCGTCCATTTACACTTTCATCAAAATCTATTTGCATACTTTCAATTACTTAATTTTTTAATAAATATACATTTTGTTTTGTTATTAGATTCATTCGCCTTTTACCATATTTTATACACTATATCAAATAAATTTATCTTTTTTTGTATAAATGCACTTGTACTTGTACTAATTTATTGAAATTGTGTTTAAAAGTTATATTCGTAAAATGTCCGCATCCTATGCTATTGTTTTATTTTTTCAAAAATGACATGCAAGTAATTCAGCTTGTGATTACACGAAGTTTTTAAATTAACGTTCATTATTTATTAATTTAAACAATATACTTACGACTTAATAAAAACTTTTTACGACTATTCAAGAAATGTTCGAGAATGATGTTATTGCCATCGACAACGATACTCGCTCTTTTACCAAGTACAATCAATCGGCACCAATAGTAAGAGTCTGCAGATCGTAAAAATATTCATCAAAATTAAGTCACGGATCTTAATGAAAACTAAATCTAAACTTTTTGGTGCTATTTTACAGATAATCGATAATACTACGATGTTTAATTCCAGCGAATATTTATGGCCAAATGGAATTATTCCTTTCAGGATTGATAAGAATTTTAGTAAGTATCGAATTATAGCAAAAATAAATAAGAATTCATTATTGCATGTAGGTTTAATGTAGAAAAATTGCACCATTTAGGCACAAAAAATAGCACATTTGTTGTAGAAACATTGCGTTTATACCACAGCGATGCAGCATTTATACTGCAGAAAATCACTCATATATACTGTGGAAAACAAGACCCTATACTTTGCGGAATTTGTGTCACAAAATAATTTGTCTAACTAGCAAAATTAAGGGGAGGGGGAATAAAAACCGAAACAAATGAACCTGCATGGCCAACTGAACACATCCAGAATGTATAGAACGAGCATATATTTGTTGTCATTTTTTATTCTTTCCTTTACAAAATTTCTCTACTTATAGAAATGTTTAAAAATTACAATAACTTTTGTTATTTGGCATGCATCTTATATCAATACTGCCAAGCTATGAGATGTGCCCTGAATGGTGCCTTGTCCCCTGCACCTTTTCCCTTCAGTCCACCACAGAGCAGTTAGCAAGTATACATGGGAACATGGGAATTGAGGTCTTGGATTGGCCAGGGAACTCTCCAGAACTCAATCCCATTAAAAACATTTGGGGAAGGATGAAGAAATGTCTAAAATTAGTAGGATCCCAAACCATGGTGGATTTGAAGAGAAACACACGCGTTATATGGAACAAAATCACTGCAGATGAGTGTGCTATAAGTTAGTTCACTTGATGCCACGACGAATTGATGCAGCATTGAGGGCCAAAGGTGGAGCCACAAAATAATGAAAACATTGTTGCAGGACTTTTGTCTAACTATTGCCCTGTTGCAAGAATTTTGTCCAGTATCTTTTTTTATTTCAAGCGTAATTGCAATGAACAGATTTTTGAAATAGAAATGTGTGAAATGATTTTGATTGAAAAAAAGTTGAAGTTTCATTTTTTGCATGTTTCGATCATCACTCTACATTTTATTGTTTTGAAGATATGCATAATTAAAGTGGAAAGTGTAAGCAAAATCAGACCTGTTGCAGGACTCTTGTCGGGGAGTGTATTATACTATGATAAAACTGTTTACAGCACATGAGCCTTCACGAGCCGGCTGGTTGATTGGTTGGTAGAGGCTTGGAGGCCCACAAACAACTAAGGTCATAGAGGGCCTAAACAATGTCGGGGATATATCCCCATATCGATACACAAGTCCAAGGAAAGAGGAAGTGGTAGCAGAAAAATAAGGAGAGGAAGGAGCACGGTTGTGGCCGATTTTCAGAGGAACTACCTCGGCATTTGCCTGGAAACAACTGTGTAAAACCACGAAAACCACAGTCAGGGTAGCCCACCTGGTCGGGAAATGAACCTGCATGCATCTACCGATTGCCAGACAGATAGCGTTACCACTAAACTACCTAGCTCAGTGCCTTCACGAGTCTCCGTACAATTTCAATGTTGGGAAATTTCCTTTGCCCATATATCCTAGATTCATCTCAACTACCTGCTGCTATCTATCCACACATCAAACAACGAATCATGCAGCAACTGACTTGATATATTGTTAAACCTACTAAACCTTTAACTTACAAAACCACTACACTGCAATAGAATAATTAAATCCTCATGGCAAGACGGGCTTAAGCCTGTACGCCAAACCTGTACAAGTACTACCTGCTTGTATGCAGTAAGTATAGCCCTTTAGAGCCACATGGCGAGATGAGCAGATATGTATTGCCTTCAAATTAAATTTTATACATTTCCTGTAAAATATATGGATATATGAATACAAACGCATATGTGGGATCCTGTATGACATTTAATTATGACATTATTTACATTTTTTTAGCAAAACTTCAGAAAATGCACATCCGGAATGCGATCAGTGCTATCGAAAACGCGAGTTGCGTCCGATTCGTCAAATACAACCGCAGGGAACACGAAGGCTATGTTTACATAAACAGAGACATGGAGTAAGAATTTAATGTATATCGTTATTTTCTAGACTTGTGTGACGTAAGCATTTGTTCTTAGCCCTTTTAGGCTTATATCAAATATATTTGGCTTAATTAGGGATTAACACGAGTCATTCCTTGCTTCATTAATGCCTGCTCAAATTACAGTGGAATCTTGGTTTACGAACGTCTCTGTTTACGAACAATTCGGTTTACGAACACCGCATGTTGTTTTGCATTACGAACGATGCTTCAGTTTACGAACACATTTCTCGGGACCACCGATCAAATGACCGAGGTTCTGCAATTGCTTCACTAGTTTACTAGTTTCATCAGAACATCTTTGTTGCTAATAAGTTTTACTAAATGTAGGTATAACATCAAAAATGTTATAATTTCCAAGTATTTAAATTAAAATCTATAGCCTCAATTGCAAATATGGTTAAAGTTGGCAGATGCAATGAATCCATCGATGACGTCGATTTGAGACTTAAATCAAATAATTCACAACAGATTAGAGTAGAATAATACACATTTTCCTAATGGAAACAATGTGTGTTAAAGCAAATTTCTTAAACAGAATGTGCGAATGAAGTGGATTCGCAGTAACGACAACATGACGACACCACGTGGGTTAAATCTTTATTTCCTATATATGATGTTGGAAATCATGGATGTATAGGGGAGACCGGGGCACAGTGGGATTCGGGGCGCAGTGGTACAACGTGTTTATAAAATCAGGTTTTATCAGCAACCCAATGCTTTTGATTTGCAAAGAAGTTGTATGCAGCACTCTTTTATTAACCAAAATTCCTGCGATCTGACACAAGTATAGAAGAAAATATTTGCACTTAAAAGTTTTTGTTCTTGAAAAGTAATTATTCAACTCGCAATTGGATTTTTATTCTAGGTGTAATTATAATACATTAGTAATGCTGCAATGAGTGTATACGTACATCCAGCTATAATTTCAAACTAAAGTTTATGTTAATTAGCCACGTGGTCGGCTGTAAGGCCTTATTCAAATCAAATTGGTTATACGGGGTACAGCGGACCACAACATTATGGGGTACAGTGGGACATGTCCCATCATACCCCGATTAATGTTTTTGGAAAATATTTTTATATTTTCTCATTAATCATAACTTTAAATAAAAACCATGTTTGAATTTATGTTTTAAAGTGAAAATGGTTCACAATCACATAAAAAACACATTTGGACAAGTAAGCAGTGAAAATATGAAAGCTGCTGTAATTACGGTTAATTTTAATCGCTTTTGTAATTTATACTTGGAATTTTAAATTGACGTGCTGAATTAAACACAATTAATCAATGTGGTGTTCTTTTTCTTGTAAAATTTGTGTTAATTTCGCGTTAACCACTGTACCCCATGCCATGTTCCACTGTGACCGGTATAGGGGCACACTGGGACAGTCTGCGCAACCAACTTTAATCTTTTTTGGCAAAAAAAACTAGGAGCTCTAAAACGATGACAAAATGTATACAGATCCTTTTTAAAATGCTACGAGTTAAATATTCTCCCCAAAAAAAATGAATTCTAAAAAGTGTACCCACATGGTCTCCCCTACATTGTCATTTAAAAATCTGCCAATATACTTGCACATATATGTACAATGTTGATATAAAAATGTCTCTCCTATATTAAACTGCTTTCTTCTAATATCACCCTTATATTTTTTCCTTTCTGTAATATTTCCAACAACCCATATTTCCACACAAACCATAACATGTTAAAAAAAACGTTCTATGACAAAGAACGCATTATTTCGATTTACATTTATTGCAATGGGAAAAATTGATTCGGCTAATGAACATTTCGGTTTACGAACAGGAGGAACGGATTAAGTTCGTAAACCGAGGTTCTGCTGTATTTGATGAAATTTAACTTTCGAAGATTCGAGGAACGAGTGTGCATTTAACAACAGTGGCGGCTCGTATAGTAATGCTGCGAAGCACGACAGTCGTCACTGCGGGAGCGACAGTTCTCTCTCTCTCTCTCTCTCCCTCGCAGCCTGGCGTGCAGCTTCCTATGTGCGCATGCGCACAATAGACATCACATTACGAGATGTATGCATGTTTCTACTCGCTGAACTGCATTACTGTCCACCTCAGACTGATGACAAATAGCACAAGGGCTACCACAAGGGCACAGTTGCATACAAATGAAAAAAAGGACTCATTGTATTAAATGTTATCGATGATATCCAGTGATTTGGGGTGCTGCAGTTCCACAGTGCCTATGCACGAGCCGCCACTGTTTAACAAATAATTTATTGTTGGCATTCACTTAAATCCAATAGTGGTGCATTTATTTATTTGTTGATTTATATTTTCAATTGTTAGGGATATACATGGATGTAAGTCAATAGTGGGAAAATGTGGCGGACGACAGGATTTGTACCTGGCTCCCAAATGTTTTATTTTTTTTCACGGTGTTGTCCTGCACGAACTGATGCATGCAGTTGGATTTTGGCACGAACACGAGAGGCCAGATGCGGCCTCCTACATCAATATCTCCTTAGCAGGTAAGGAAAGACTTAAGGCGGGGCTAAAGCCTATAAATGTCATGCATTCTTTTTCAAACACAGATTTGGGCAAAGTAATACAACTATATGCACGACTCATTTTCAATGGGTCGGGTTTGCAAAGATACTCGCAGTTGAATGAGGGAGGGAGATTTGGGTGGGGTTGAGAATTGTTTGGGGTGGCTCGATGGATCAGCGAGTGCATCATATTGTTGTTTTTCAATTTGAAATGACACATTTTTTAAATTGATAAGTATACAAGTTTGACAAAATGTTCGTTAGTTTGCACACGCTGCAGCAGGTGGCAGCATGTGATAGGCAAGTTGTGAGAGCAAAAATTCAAATAATCATTTAGTAAATATTAATTTTAAAAAATGTTACTATTTTAAAGTGAAAAATGCATGACAAGATCAGCACCCGCTTAAAACGGAACATTATACCTATTAAAACATTAGCGGATGTAGTATCTCCAATAATGGCAATATTTTTCCTTAATTTAGAGAACGGAAAAGAAAGTCTTAAACGACGAGACTACGGCTACATTCAGGATTCCTGCGAACCGTACGATGCCTACTCCATCATGCATTATGTCATGAATCCTAACATGACTATTCAGATTGAATGGATCAGCGAAGATATCTTGGATCATCCATTTGTTGTGGGCCAAAGACAGTGGTTGACGAGCATTGACAAGAAAAAACTGAATCGGATGTACAACTGCGATGTTGACCCTAGCCTGACATCGCAATTTAACGCCCAAGAGATTGATGCAGAAATGCGTGAGACACTCATGTTAACATGTGCTGAAAGTTATGACATCACATTACGAGATGTATGCATGTTTCTACTCGCTGAACTGCATTACTGTCCACCTCAGACTGATGACAAATAGCACAAGGGCTACCATAGAGTCAGCCGCCTTTATCATGCAATTTGTGAGAAATTAATAATTAACGCCATGCAGTATATTAATTTCATGCAAATTACATTCCTTAATTACAAGGCTTTGGGCCTATAATCCTCCTGGGTAAGAGTCACATTCTTTACACGAGATTAGTCTGTTTAGAGTACACAGAAACATTTCTATATAACAAAGTTTAAAATAAATAATATCTTAATATGGTTGGAAAATATAAAATGACATCTATCCTAATAATTTGCTAACTGCATGTTTTATCTATTTTTTCGAGCAAAAATTGATAGTACCACGATGATTTTTGACGAGTTAGTCGAAGTTACAAATTCAAAAACGTCTATAATAGCTCTTACGATATTTATAAAACATGCTTATACTATGTTATTGTTCCGTATTAGCTTTTTAACTTAGGAATTTGCATTAATTTTGAATAAACTTGCACGTTTAAAAGTTTTTTTTATTGTATTTTTTTCTGGAAAGTTAAATTCAAAACCCTTTAGTAAACCTCCTTTTTTCTCCAGCACTTCTGTAAGCCCAAAATTTCGTCCAAGTCTAATTCAGTTAATTGGGGTCTTTTACAAGTGCTGACCTAGTTTTAAAATGACGCCTTCTGATTGGCTGGACCTACTGCAATAGGGCTTGTAGAAGTGCTGATGAAAAAAGGAGGTTTTAACTGTTAGCTGCTCTTGCAGTCTATCTTGGCAGGCCTGTGCAAGCTGCATTTGTGTACCATTTCACAAAAGACACTCAACTCGTGGACCTTTTCAGAGCTGCTTGAATCTACTGCGCATGTGCACCATATGTGGGCCAAATGTAGATAGTCCAACTGCCCGAGTGAAAAGTTCGTTTGAGTACCCCTATTATTTCGATACTTTCGCAACTTCGCACCAATGATGCAATAGAAAGCAAATTTAAATTCGACAATAAATATATGTCGTCGCGACCTTTATTCAACATCTAAAAACTTTTCCAATTGTAATTACAATTCGGAAAAAACTATTAAAGAGTTAACTTCTAAGAAATAGGTTTTAAACAGGAAACATGCAATACGCAGGAACTGCAACAGTGTTATGATTGGGCAGCACTGACTGCCAAAGGTGTCAGGAAATACAATTATAGTAATATAAATTACAAAATCAAGACTATAATAATCTACATTTCAGACGAGTGATTGTTTTCAAACACGGTAAGCATTAATTTGCATTTATTTCTATAATTTGCTGCTTATTTGTGACCTTATACGTGTAATTTATTTAGTATCAGGCACCTATTTGCATGCATGCATAATTGCTATTTATATGATTTCACTCTTAAATATGTACATATCTGCATGTGTAATATAATATGCGCAGTTTCTGTC
This sequence comes from Julus scandinavius, assembly GCA_034696685.1. Taxonomy (NCBI): domain Eukaryota; kingdom Metazoa; phylum Arthropoda; class Diplopoda; order Julida; family Julidae; genus Julus; species Julus scandinavius. Next base: position 8,641 of record JAQGAE010003807.1, read on the forward strand.
TATGATATAGTATAAAGGACTCAATTTCAAACTTTTCGTAATAATATATTATAAGACAATGAGAACCTAACACATAATGATTTTTGCCTTTTCAGATTCCACGCCCTTCGATTATACCTATATCATACCGTGGGTACGAGTCAAGGTCTAAATTACGGGTAGGATATTTCACTATTTTTAGGTATCACCCGTTTATACTAGGTAGATATCCCTCCACCATTATTAAGCTTTGCACTTCAAACATATTTACAACTAAAGAACCCTTTCTTCCTCAAAAATTATGCGTATTGACCCGAACAGTGTTCCCACCAAACATGGCTTCCTGCACCTCCTTTCTCAAACTAATTGTCCATTATGCAAAACTAACCCCTGGGGTTGGCATAATCCACTCTTCCTCTGCCTGAATCCCGATATAGTGACCACCAAATCCAAACCTTTCATCGACCCTGCCCTCTTAATCCCTTTCCTATTATCTGAGATTCACATTCGGCCCTGGGGTTGATCTATAGACTAGCAACATGGGCAACAAAAGCCCATAATAACCCCACAACTTATCCTTATCCTCTCCACCATCCACCACAATGTTTGAAGAATCAACGAATTGAAAGGGCAATTAGAAAACAACAAATACTCGCACAGTAAATATTACTAGAACTACAAAATAATTACAAACAGGCAATTTGTATTAGATATATCCATTAAATTGGTTCGCGTTATAAACTCTTCAAATATGGGTTGATATACAAATGTGTACTGTATAAATGGTATAATAAACTGATAATATTTGTTTCAAAACACGATCAATCAATTGCTATATTATATAGTTTTTGATCTTTCGTGTGATCAGTTTGTAATATTCGACACAAGCTGATCGTGTTTGCTTGAAAATGAACAGTTTGTAATGAATCGACGATGAAGTTGATCTAAAAGTGATCAGTTTTCCTAAATTAACTTTAACGATTATCAGTTTGCAACTAAAAAATTGCCACAAAACAGGAATTTTAGCAGTTTATATCTGTTTTTCCACAAACTTCACTGAAAAAAAAACGTCAATGGAATATTACGGGTGGACCAGAATTCCTCACCACCCCACTTTGTTTTCTTAAATCTTCTAGTTATGAAAATTCTCTTAATGAGAATATATATATATATATGTACCATATTTTACGGACTATACACGTTTTGCTTCAAAAAATTGCCTCCAGAATTCAGGTGCGTCTTATACTCGCGTCTAATACTACTTGTTTTTTTTGTTTTTTTAAAAAGTGTGCTTAAAAATTAAGGTGCGTCTTATAGTTCGTAAAATACGGTATAAATGAACAATATATACACGTATTGTAGAACCTGTCGGAAAGCATAACAAATATTGTTTTACAAAGGTTCATTTTTAAACGTGGGTACCAATTCAGGACAGGCACATTTTATGCTTTTGGAGAGGTTTTTCATTTACAGTGGATGCATTTAGACAGGTTCTGCTGTATAACGCATTCAGAACGGACGATCAGAAAGCAGTATAATGCACTACATTAAATTTGTATTTACTGTTGAAATTATGACATTTTCTTTTCAAATAGGTCAACATGAATAGCAAGTGGCAAAAGGCAGTTGTGGCAGTTGTTGCGCTCTCTCTCTTCATTTCTGTTGCTTTTGGGTCAGGAATATCGAGCGAAGAAGACGACCACGACGAACTTGATGACGGCTACAGTGATGTTTTTAAGCCGAAATGTCCAAGCGGTACGACTTATTCTGGAGGCACTTGCGTAGAGTTAGTAACCAATAATGATTATTGACAAACAGTAAATGTACTTGCAATATATACATCATGAATAAACGAATTTGATTATTAAAAATCATGACATGCATTTGTCGATAATTTAAAAGTAAAACGTGCTTTTCTTAAAAATTTAATGCGATCTGCTAAGAATCGTGGCAATGAGGGTACTCAAAGAACTTTTCACTCGGGCAGTTGGACTATCTGCATTTGTCCCACATACGTATAGTGCACATGCGTATCAGATTCAAGCAGCTCTGTCAAGGTCCACGAGTGGAGGGTCTTTTGTGAAACGAGCACAAATGCAGCTTGCATGCACAGGCAAGAACAACTCGCAGTTAAAACCACCTTTTGCCTCCAGTACTTCTACAAGCATCACTGCAGTCCGTCTCATTTTAAAAACTGGGTCAGCACATGTACAACCTTCCCAATTATAACTCATTAAACTGCTGACATGTGAGCAATGTTGTGGTCGGTTTGAGTACCCTTATAGACTATAGTATAGTATATGAAGAAGAGGTAGTTTGCAACCATAAAAACCAGCAGTTAAGACTGCATATGCATGGGCATGCTCTTCTTTTCTTAAAAGGGCATGTATACCATATCACAGATAACTTTATGAAAATCAAAAAATTATATCGGACATATTTCAGTCTAACACTAAATTGGGCGACCAAATTGTTATTCTGAAACAAATAACGTATACGAAATATTTGTATAAAACATATAGGAAGCTTAAATATATTCGCCTTAGTTGTTTACAATAATCTATCGTGTAGCAAATCTCTAAATTGTTGTTTGTATATGCTTGTATTTATTGCATTTCAAACTATAGGCTATATACTATAGACGACCTTATCTCCATGTTGCACGTCCTTCAGACGTTATAATTATACCAATAAAAATTGCAAATGGTCAAACTTTATTTTCATAATTAAAGGAGTTAAAAAATGAAAAGGATCTCATTTACAAATGACATCAGATTCAAAACGCTAAACTCGGACTTAATACTCATAAAAATCAAATGTATCGTCTATACATATATTTTATCTCCAAAAATGTAAACCCCAACCCACTTCCTCTCATTACATGCAGCAGTGGAATTAATACCTTTTCTTCTATCTAACAATAATAATAATCTCCCAACCTTATGCTTAACTTATCACATTACCAGCATTCTAGCCATTGCCCAACAGCCAGGGGCATCGCTTTAATTTCATATAAACATGTAATATTAATGTAATTAAGACGTGATGAGCTGAGACTCATATTAGTGCTATTAAATAACCTCTTTGTACCTCGCAATACGGCTGCTCTTTATACAACCTTTCGCTATAATGGCTTTTTCAAAATTATGGCCCACAATGTTTCGTTATACGGCCAAAAAAAATGCTTTAATTAAACAAAGTGGCCAAAAAATGTGATAAGCTACCCCAATTCGAAGAAACGAGGTCGGATTTGGCTTACAATAAAACAAAGTATGGGCTTTAGTACGATTAAGAAGGAAAAAACGGAAAATCGTTATGTGAAAAGAATTGATTCGTTATACGGCTTTTTGCTTTACGGCCAACCTTTCCAGAAACGTATACTTAGGCCGTAAAGCGAGGTATGGGTGTATCACCTTTTTTTCCGTGCACAGACCCTTCCATTCTCGCCGCAAAACTAAAAACCCTATACCCCTATTTTTAGTTATATATTGATTGTATTGTATTTTCATTTAAATTTAAATTGCTATATTTATGAAATATGATACATGAAAAACAATTTGTATAAAAATAGGAGATTAACACGAATTAACCACAATTTAAGTGGCCATCTAGAAAGAATTGAAAAATAGGATACAAGTTAGAAAAAGTTTAGTTGTTTTATTGTCATTGCTCAATAATTGTAGACATATTGCTGTTTCTTGATAATTTATTCAAGAAAAATAGAACGCAGTTTTAAGTTCAGTCATTAACTGATATCAAGTAAAATTAACCCATCAAAAATAAATTCGCTAATATGTAAAGTGAAAGAGAAATCCAGTGAAAAGCTTCGATTTTTCGTTTTTGACTTTCAAAAACGAAAATATATTTTTTCTGAGAAGTAAAAGGGAAGTTAAGAGTCTTAAAGAGTCCAGTTACTTATCCAATCAAAACGAGCGTGGAAACAAACACCAACTAAAGCAACTTCCCGATTCATATTTGCTTAAATAACAGCATAAAATCATTCGGGATAAAAATAGTTTGCTATTCATAAATTAGTTTGTGCGAATAAGTCAACCAAAAATGTCGTCGCTTCGATGGGTTGTTTTTTTGCTCTGCATTTGCTTCATTCGATCACTTATCTCATCAAAATGTGTTAATTGAATGTCAAAATGAATTAAACCTAGTCGTTCATAATTTAAAAATTGGACAAAAATGTCGTATTATTTCAACAGGAATACCACATAACCAAAAGTGAAGATCCAGGTAATTATAAAAGGTTGAATAATTTTATTGCATTAATACGGGTAAAACATCCAATTTGAATGCAAAATTGGTGTATTGGGTTCATTCGCGACATGTATACATCACGAATGCCAATTAGCTCAGCTTTATCGGGTGTCCTCTAATGGCTGCTTAGGGGCCATTCAAAAATGCCGTCCCCGAATTCCTTCAAAAAATCGACCTCCCCACCCTACCCCCTGTCCACATGTGTCCATTTTAGCCCAGACTCCCCTCCTCATGGACGTCCTTAATGTCCAGAAAGTTTTTTGAAACATGCAATGGACTATTCCATAACTTTTCAACTTCCAAGCACTTACCTCGCTTTTCCGATTTCACGACGTTTTTCCAGATTATTTTGATTAACAGAAATTTCCTGACCTCGAAGTAAAATTCCAGCATAAAATTCGTGCTTAACACAATTTTATTCCTAATTTTCGACTTTCCCGTGGTTTAAGCTGGATCACAACCCTATTACCTTCAATGGGTCAATTTTTAAAACACAATTTCAGCCAAACAAAAAGAGATTAAATAAAAATAAAAATTGTCTGAAATAGCTTGATAAATCAGCAATGGTATCACTTTTTCGTTTTTAACTTTGAAATGGTAGATTTTTTACAAATTAATAAACAAGTTTGAAAAATGTCCGTTAATTTGCACATTCTACCAGCAGGTGGCAGCACGAGAATGCAAATTAACGGCCGTTTTTCAAACTTGTTTATTAATTTTTAAAAAATCTACCAGCTCAAAGTGAAAAGTGGAAAAAGTGATACCGTTGCTGATTTAACAAGCTATTTTAGACAATTTTTATTTTTATTTAATCTTTTTTTGTTTGCCTGGAATTGTGTTTTAAAATTTCACCCATTGAAAGTGATAGGGTTGTGATTCACCTTAAGGGGGAGCAGTACCTCTATACCAACAATGTTAAAAACTTACCAACTACATGGATTGGCCCCTGATGAATTGATTTCAAAATAAAAAATTGTCCCATCACATGTCATTTGTTATTGAGGGCATG